>JAPMOQ010035095.1:0-11356 GCA_026543055.1 Argiope trifasciata | reverse complement strand
TTCCTTAAAAGAATGTTTCAGTAATAAATTCTGATAGTATCAACTGAAAATACTGTAGTGTCGGTTCAAGGTCACAATCAAGGATTAACCCTGATCTTTAGATAAACGCATGTGAGAGTACTTCTCCTTTATTTTTTTATCCCTTCCAGTGTTTTTTACACAAACTAATTACATTAGAGCTACGAATGCTTTGCGCTCTGAAATTTACCAAGAGAAAACTGTATTTAATTTCATTTCAACATATATATTTTTAAAAGTTTAAATATGATTCCCCGTACGGTATACGACGTTTTTATTATTTCTTCCTTTATTCTGGCTTTGTTAACGAAACCGATGAAGGTATTACATTTTAGGTTGGATTTGAGCATATAATTAAAGATGCATATATTGAATATTTATAAAGAAATATAAGGCTAATTTTCTTTTCATTTATTTATAAGGCTGCAAACAGTCTAAATAAAAGTTTTATATACCATAGAAACTGAGAATTCTTTTCGGACATTCTGTAATACAATCAGATTTATACTAAATTTTGTATGAGTAATCTTACGTAAGATAATTTTACTTTTTGGTGATATAAATATTCTGTTGGTTGAAATTGCAATGCATATATTGTAATGGTTAGATTACAAGTCCTTTATTTACATTTCAACGTATATATATTGTGCGTAGTTGCTTTTAATCAAATATATGACGAAACTATAATTGGTTTAAATTTTTCTAATACATTCTTATAACGTAATAGCAAATTTGAATAAAAAATCTAAATGAAAAATATGTCAGCGATTCCTCACACACAAAATATATTAGTAAATCTTTCCAACATTATCAATTTTAAGAGATAAAAAAAATTATGGTTGCAAAAGCAATACAGGCATCTATGATAAATAGCCTCTTCCTCCTAAGATGGTCCATTGTTTATTTCTCGTTCGAAAAATATAAATAAAACTTAAAGCAAACAAAGATGCATTGAATAAAGACGGTGGATTTAGAGCATTTTACTCCCCTTACTGGCACGAGTTGAAAATATATAGATCACCTGCATCATCCATCGCCGTGGTCCTCATCCCAAGGACACAGAGGTCCTCGATCCTTTTTCATCATCGCAGGATACACAGGAAAACTCTTTTCATAGATTATCCGCATTCCTGACATGCGAAGCGTAAGAAATCCGTAGATTTGTTTTGCGATGAAAAAGGGTTTCCGCGATATTGTTTTTCAACCAGACAAGTGGTTGGGTACTTAGCATTTCCTTTCTCTCTGGAAAATACCCGGGGAGGATGAAAGCTTCGTTCCTCTCTTGCTCAGTTTAGCGCCATACTTTTTATTCGCAAGAAATAATACATTCTATCTCACTTCGATGGGTTTTTTTTTTATTATCTAAAGAGAGTATTCAAAGTTTTATATTTTTATATGCGCCTTCATAAAGCTTTTTTTTTCAATGAAAAGTGGCTTTATGAGACTATTGTTGATGCCTATAACTAATATTAAAGTATGAATAGGTGGTTGAATTTTATGATGGTCCTTAATGTTATAATTTCATTAGAGGCTCCGAAACAAAGACGCCCTTCCTGCTATGTATTTTATTGAATAAAGCTAATAAAACTTGTAGCTATTTCAATGAATTATAAATAACTGGTTCATTTCTTAGCAAAAAAATATTCCTTGTGGAGCATCAAAAAAAAATTCTCGTTGATTTCTACGGAAATGAAGTTTTTTATTTTTATCTTATTCTTGAAAAGAATACTATCTTTGTAAAAATATTCAAGTTATTGTCGCACCAGGTTATTATTGCATAATGTATGCTATTATGCTTTGCCTGTTCCAAAATAATTCGTAATACTTAGCCTTTGAAGAATAAAATGAATTATTAAACTATATGTAAAATTTTAGACCACTGGAGATGGCACATTATTTATTCATTTTTATTTATTTCCATTCATATTTTTATTTATTTATTTATATTTCTTATTACTGATATTTTTTTGACAACCATCCACATAATCAAAATTTCCGTAATGACAGATACTTGTATTTCAATGTCATTGCTATATGTTTTTTTGTTTGAAAATTCTATGAAAATAAGTTTGAATGCACAAAATATGTGCATTATGTATGCAAAATATGTGCTTCAAATAGATTAATGATTAATTAAACTGTTTCCTTACAATCATTACTCAAGCTGAATCAAAAGTCCAACTAATTCTGGATATTTCAGCTGTCATATAGATACTGAATAGAAATTTTATCCCCCTAAGAAAGGAGAGGGGTGTATATATTTACTGAACAGATACATCCTCACATTTTTTTGCCAAGGCGGCTTGATGTTAAAGTGTCATCTCTGAGAAACGTAATATCCGTTGGAATCAAACGTCCTCTAGCTGGTGGAAGTTTTGAGAGGAGGTGCCAGCTCATATTTCGTCTTCATCATCTGATCGAGGTTCAAAATTATGCTGTCTGTTCCAAAATAGCTTTAGCGATTTTTATTTTAATTCGGGATTTGCTTTAAAACGAGACTTTAAAAAAACTAAACTAAGCAAATTTCACAATTTTTCTGTTACATCATTGAATGCGAAATGATGCGACTGATGAGAAAAGACAGCAGAATATTTTCTTACTTTAAAAAGAATCCATTCATCTTATTCTTTAGGTATTGTGTCTAGACCGTCTATCAACAATTTCATAAACAATACTAAATCTATAATACATATAAATGACAATTAATTTCCCTTAAAGAAACAAGTGGACCTATTCGCAAATGTTAATTATAAATATCGGTTAAAGTTAGCTAAAAACTTTGATATCCTTGAAACGAATTGAATGCATTCTATAACCAAACATTCAAATTTCTTCCTTATTTATTGCAAACCGTAATCATTCAAGAATATTCTAGTATTTTTTATATGTACGATTTTAAATAACATACATTTGAAATTTAAATAATGTTTGCATAATTATTTAAGATGAATTTATGAAATAAAAAGGTAAATCTTACTTTTTTCAATAAAATTAAAGCATGGTGTTAATTACGTGCCACTAATACATGAGTATTTAATACATGATATCTAAATTTTTAAGCTTCTTAATAAAGGAAGTTAATTTGTAAGCTTATTTTTAAAGTTACAAAACAGTAATAAATTAAAATGCTATTTACAGAAAATAAACCTCTTTTCTTGAAAGAATTAAAACATGATAATCTTCGATTTCTGGAAAAGTATTTGGGATGAAAAGATAGAAATAACAGATGAAGGTGTGAACATACAAAAAATAAATTCACACAAAAAAGAACCCTTAAAAATTCTCTTTGCAATTCATACATAATATCTGATTTTAAAAGTTATTTATGCTGTGGTTAATGGAATTAATTGGTCATTATTAATAATAACTAGTACTAGTGATTAATGAATTTATCACATTAACCTACTATTGAGAATAATTAATTATAATTGCAGTTATTTTTAATAACCAATTAATCACAGTGATCGTAACACGAATGAGAAGTATCATATTGACTATAGGAATTTTCAAAATAAACTAACGGTATCGATTTCCTGAAACTTTCATACAATAAATTATAATAAAGTTCTTATCTATTCCGTTATATTGGCATTAGGTAAGGCAGCATGAAATTGACGGATAATAGTTACAAAGTATATATCCCATGCTAACATCTTCATTGAATCTAATGCGCTGAATGTGTTTTGAATGTGTTTCGCACAGATTGAAGTCAAAATTCCGTGTGAGCACACTGGCATATTGTTTTAAATATATTTTTTTTTGTTTAAATATAAGAATAATAATCACTTTTTAAATAAAAAAAAATCTTTTATTTCAAAATTGCTTTTAAAAAGCTAAATATATTTTTTTTCGTATAATCTGCCATTCATTTACCTATAAAGTAAATCTTATATTTACTTATGGAACTTCGGGCCTACTAATAACAACCAAATATAATGTTGAATTGTAACGAATTAGTGACAAAGAAAAATTTCCGAATTCTTTCCGTTTTTCAGGGAAAAAAATCTCTTCTATTCCCCTTAAACAATCTTTACATAGTTTTCAGATTCGTAAACATAAATAAAAATATGGAGTAATTGTAGATGTATTTGAAACCCTTCCCACCCAAATTGGCTTAAAATTCATTAAAATACAAGAATAAAAAGCATTTTATTTTTTAAAAAAAATAATGTATCCGACTGCGTTCGAAAGAAGAATTTTAAAAATTTGATTTTTTAGAAACTATTTATTGTTTTTAGATGTATTGTCAATAATAAGCCCTATAAATACAAAAAGCAATTATTTAAAAATATATATTTTGAGAAATAGGAAAATTTATTGCACATTTTAATGAAATTTAACCAAATGCAGTAATCCTATTTTTCTTTGAACACAAATTATAGAATACAATGATGAACGAAGTGAACCAAAATCTAAGAAAAATATTGAGTTGCAATGAAATTATGGGTAAAAATATGCGCATATATGCATTTTTCCCTAAATTTACAACTCTATTTTTCTAAAAACCCCTATAAATGAAAAAGTATTTCACCAACAATAAAACTTTTGGCTCATTCCATTGCCCATATTATTTAAATCACACGCTGAAATTTTTACGCAAATGCCTTTATTGGTTTTGGAGATATAATGATAACGGTGGAAAATTTTTATGAAAATAATTTGAGAATTTTGAGAAAATTGAAACAAAAGGCACATTTTATCTGAAAAATATGTGACCTTGAATGGTAGGTCAGGCTTTCCTTTTCTTAGAAAAATTAAACTGTTTTGGGAAGACTGCAAGAAATAATAAGCTGCAAAAAATAACTAACTGCAAGAAAAACTGCTAACTGCAACTAAAGCTGCAAGAAATAATAAGAATTTTTAAAAAATCACCAATGTGGTCGATAACCAGTGTTTTTAACATAGATAGATATCTTAAGCAGGATTTTTTTTTCATATAATGTGATATTAATTTATGAACGAAAATGCGTCACATCCTTCCATAAACATAAAAACATATAGCATTATCACTCATAGATAACCGGTGATGGCAGAACTTCCAGTTAGTGGCAGTCACTCCATATAATGTTTGGCTATTTTCCGAGAATAATGTTGAACGGGTTGCATCGCATGTCCCTAAGGAATAGTTAGAGCAGAAGTTGCACCGTTGTCTTAGCAGATTAGGATCTACAGTGGGAATGTGGGAAGAGTATTTCCTTATTTCTGCTTCCGCGGGTAGTTTCGTTTTCATAAGGCGAAAGATGGTGCACAGTGGTTTAGATCGATAGTCATATCAAGAAGAAATAATATCGCTTCGTCCATTGTCGACGAAACAAAGTTTCTTATTGCTATAAATAAATATAAGGAATATTTATCTTGTAAGGATAATATTTCATGTATATTAAAAGTAGCATTTATCAGGGAATTCTGAATATTTATGCAGTCTTTACTGTTTTGCCCTTATGCAATACGAGCATCGATTTATCGAAGCAATCGAGATTGATTTTACGACCATCGATTTATCGGTTTATCAAAACAAAAAATAAACCATTCATAACGATTTAATTCAGTATTAAAATTACATTGAAAACATATATAAGTCAAGTATTCTTTGGATTTATATTTCAATAAAAGAAGAATGGAAAATAATAAAAAAGAACTCTAACTTTTGTCTGTATGCAGAGATTTTCCCTCGATCTTTATCATTTACTCTGTTAAATCATTAGTGTCCATAGAATTTTATTCTTTTGTTTGTATGCTATTTTAAAAACTGGAGGATTTTAAATAAATCACCCGTTGCAAAGGCTGTTAACTAATTATTTTCATTTCAGACATCTGTTAATTACTCCCAATTTAAAATAAATCTTTCATTTCTTATTTTTTCTTTCATTTATCCTTTTAACTATAATTTTAAGTTTCAATTTTTATATAGGGTATAAATATCATGCATTATTTAAAATTGTTCAAAACTTAATTTAAAGAATTAGTATTTTATCGGCAGATTTAATGGCTAATCTTATTAAATAGCATTGCTGCAAAATTTCCGTCTCTTGATTGCAGATTCTTTAACTATATGTTTGAAATTAATTGTTGTCAAATGTAAAAGTCTATTTTAATTGCATTGCTACAACATTTTCGTCTCTTGATTACTTAACCTTATGTTTTGAAACTAAAGTCAAATTAATTAAGATCAAATGTAAGGTTGAATTAAGGTCAAATTATTTAAATTAATGTAGAAGTAATTTATTATTTAAAGTCTCCGGAGTATGTATTGCGCATCTCTGATGTTAAAAGAAAACTAACCGCTTTTTGCAATCTAAATTCCAATGGTTAAACATTTTACACCTTAAGCCAGTAAAACGTGTCTCTGTTTAACTATTACTTTTATCATTTATTAATATGAATGTAATAATTCCTTACTATATTTCTTTGCTAACTGTATAACACGACCTTCCCTTTACCGAACTCAAATGTTTTTTACAGCTAATCTAATCAGCCGTAATGCATCCTGTAATTTATTATCAAAGGAAGGATATATTTCTTATATTTTTATATATAATGATCATCTCATTTATTTTTATCAAGCACTTACTTGGAAACGAATCCTAATTAATCAAACAAAATGTGTATATGTTAAGATAACTAATGTGACCTCAATAGGTATTGAATTGATTAAATATATACTGAGAGTCAATCCAAACAACCTCTATTCTAAAGATACATTATTATTTATAAATCATAGAAACATGAGCGCAAATAAAGTGATAAAAATTAGGAAATCCTTTAATGTAATTGCTTTAGATTTCTCCTAATATCAAAAAGAAGTACTCAAAAAATGCAAGGGAAGAAATTCTCATTTAAATTATTTAATATGTAGAAAGAATTCGATGGGCAAATAAAATCCGAGTTTCATGGAATTAACATGCAACTATGAGAACTTCATAAATATTTTAAGTCATGAATTTTAATTTCAAGCAGTTTAATAAAGGTAATACGAATATTATATATATATATATATATATATATATATATATATATATACAATCATAAAATTATTAAAACAATCAAAATCCATTTCTTGATCAACAAAATTAAAATAAAACCAACTAGGTCGAAAACGAAAACGAAATTAAAACTCAATTCAGAATTACACGCAAAAGTTCACAAAATGAAAGGTAATTGAATAAGAACCAAATAATGAAAAGTAAATGAATAAGAACCCAATAATGAAATAAACCTACAATACAATATTCAAAGAGTATTTAAACGAAACAGAAGTAAAAACGGCAACGAAACCAAACCGGAACCGGAACTAAAAATCATTACTGATTAAACAAGTTATAAGAATTAAAAGTTTTTAAATCAATCATTGTATTTAGAGAGCGCAAATGCAGCTACAACCAAAATGCAAATGAATATAAATTAATTAACAAAATAAGACAACCTAATCAAAATAATCCATAGAAAAATCATTAGAAAAAAATAGTCAATAAAAAAGGAATCCGGCCTGAAAACTTCATCAGGAGCCACTTTCAAGCTGGGATTCTAAAACAGGGAATTTTTTTCTGTGAGGCGTCGATGGACAATGTCCGAAAGTACTGACGCCTCGTGGCCCGAAAAATCCCCCGAAGATGAAAGCAAAAGAGACATACCAATTCCAACAGTAAAAGACAAAAACAAATCAAAACATCAACAAATGAAACAAATATATATACAAAAGGTAAAACCATATAAGAAAGATCATAATTAATGACAAAATTAAGAAATATCAGTTACCTGACCTGTTCGCTAGTTATCCGCCATTCTTCTCCGCCAACAAAAAACAACAACACCGTGAAACTAAACATAAAGGTGATTTTTTAGCGCCATCTATTTCACTAATATTTCATTATTTCTTTTTTTATTAAAATATTGATATTACAGTAGTTTTTGGGAAAATCATTATTGTTTAAATTTTTAATAAAACTATTTGTTGCTTTTATAAAAGAAATTTTGTTATTACAAATTGTTTTAATTTTATTAAATTGTGAGAAAAGTACATTTTTGAAAATTTTAGAGTTAAGATTAGAGTGATAATTACAGAGTTTAATTATATTAAATTTGAATTCGTCTCTTTTATCATAAATACCGACTATTGTTTTTTCATTATCAATTTTGATCCTTAGATCCAGATAAGTAGCTTCAAGATTATCACTATTTGTTTCTTTTAAAGTTAATTCTTTAGGATAGCAGTTAGTAACAATATTGGTATTATCCAAGTTAATCAAAATCAAATCATCAATAAATCGCCAACCGTTTATTAAGTAATTATTAATTATTTTTTTCTCGTAGTAATGAAGGAAAATGTTAGCTAAAGCACTTGAAAAAGCTGTACCCATTGGGATACCTTTAACCTGTTTATAAAAATCAATACCATTAAATATATAATTTTCGGTAATATTAAAATTGCATAAAGCCAGCCAGTCATTTTTATTAATTATATTTTCATTTAAATATTCATAATATATATGAGTACAGACATTTAATAATTTCTCATGGGGCAGGTTGGTGTATAAATTTTCAAAGTCAAAAGTATTAATTTTATAAATTTTGTTATCTTTTAAGAAATCCAAAATCTTTTTGTTATTATTAATGACAAAACATTCTTCTTCTTCTATTTTATTTAAGATAATTTTTAGGAATTTGAAAAATTGCTTCCCCATGTAGTAATTATAACTGCCTGTACTACAGGTAACAAATCTAAATTTAATTGGTTTTTTGTGAAATTTAACAGTGGGGAACAAATAAGGATACTTCAGAGAGCATGTTTTAATTTTAATTTTTTTAGCGAAAGCTAACAATCTTTTGTCTAGTTCTTTTTTATTAGAATTAACCAAATTATAGGTAGAATTGGAATTATATTCACTAATTAAAAGTTCTTTATAATAGTGCTTACACATAATACAGAAATTGTTTGATGATTTGTCTATAACTGTTATAATAAATTTTTCTTTTAAATTTTTTATTTCTTTTTTTATTGATTTTGTAGCATAAAATCCCCGTTCTTTTATTTTAATTTTACCCATATTATACTTAGTTTTAATTTCTCCTAAGACCCTAATTTTCCATTCATTAAATCCCTCTGGAGGCCAATTATATTTTCGAGAAATTTTAGATATAAAAATGTCTAAATCGCGCCCAATAGAAATCAACACTTTTTTATTGTTTAATCTTTCTCTAAGTCTAAATTTAGTTCCCTTTTCCATAAGATCCCTTAATGGGCTAGAATCTATAATTTTTAAATCACCTGTTACCACATGCCCTTTCTCCTTATCTACATAGTCCTTATAGATTTCTTTATCACAATGACAGTCAGTTTTGTTTATTTTATTTAAATTTTTGCTATAGAAATTGTAGTTACAAATATTTTTCTTTAAAGTTGCTGTATAGCTGAATGCAATTGAAACTATTGTATTCTTTATAGGAAAGAAATCTCTGTTAATCTGCAAAATTTTGGGTAATTTTAGTTTTTCATAGTCAATGTCTAAAAACCTTATAACACAGAATTCTTTGTTTAAATTATTAACATTATTTATTAATAAATCGGTTTTTTCAATATTAAGCTTAAATTTAATAAGATCTAGAATAACACATTTGGTGTAAAAGTTTTTGAATTTTAAATCAGCTAGTTTATTATTTATTAACCATTTAATTTTACTTTTTCTAAGACCAAAAATATATTTCCTAATTTTGTAAATGTTTTCACCATTATAATCCATATTACAATAATTCAACAGTTCCTCAAAAATTATTTGAAAATTACCCCCTTTACCCTTACCTCTTTTAAATCTCTTATTACCGTTTTCTGTTCTCAAAAAATCTTTAAAAATATTGAATTTGCTATAGATACATGAGTTGTTTATATCCCCATAACCTTCGCCATTTAATTTGCTGTTCAAACCATAAGGAAATAAAGTTTTTAAATTACAAATGTAAATATTTTCAAGGTCCAGTCTTTTGTTTAAGTCATTAATATTGTCTTCTAGAATATAGATGTTAATATTATTAAAATTATGGCATTGAAAGTGTTCTAGTTCAAATTCAGAATTCTTATTTTTTACAAAGTTTTTAATATCAGATCTATGGTTATTAATTCTTAGATTAAGTTCGGTGCTAGTTTGACCTATGTAATTTAAATTACATTCAATACAATTTATAATATAAATTAGGTTTTTGTTTTTACAAAAAATTTGTAAGTTTGTGTTTTCATTATTAATTTGTTCCTTGCCTGCTAGCGGACAGGTCCTGCACCTCTTATTTTCACATAAACGATATTTTTTTATATTTTTATCTTTTTTATAACTAAACAGTTGAGTCGGTAGCTTTTTATCCATGGATTCTCCCGACACAAAACTATCCACAGTGCCCCTTGGTAGAGCGCGCGACGGGCCATGCGCTATGTTACTCTTTATATAAGCTTCCTGCATAATTTTATTCATTTGATATAATTAAGTATATCTCCCCAACCCCCAAAAATCAAGGAACCCTCGTAGAAGTAAACCAGAAGAATAATCCCTCAAACATAGATTTAGAAAAAATGTTTTAATTTTAGAAATTATTTTTAATAAAATAGAAATTATTTTTAATTAAATAGAAATATTATGGTTTAAGAAATTATTTGAAAATTGCAGTTAGAAGAAAAGCGCGAATGCTGCTTAATTGACTTGCTGCTGCTTTTATTGACTATTTTTTTCTAATGATTTTTCTATGGATTATTTTGATTAGGTTGTCTTATTTTGTTAATTAATATATATATATATATATATATATATATATATATATATATATATATAATTTATAGAATATACAAGCTCAAATTGTGCATTGAATTATTAAAATGTGTTTCTCTAAATCGAGGGCTTTGATATGAATATTTCTAGAAATTGATATTTAACTTGAATTGTTTTCATGAAGATAAAAATGAAACTTTGTAATTAATTCATATCTAATTTCTCAATGTTAAAATAAGTTTCAAAAATTTTAATTCTTGTGTCTTTATGAAAACAAACATTGTTTTAATATTTTTATTAAATCTAAAATTATATTAAACCAGCTGGTGACCGAGCTCCGCTCGGAGAAAACAGGTATCGAAGCTAACTCGAAGATTTAAATTTTCAATTGTGATTTATCAAAACAATACATGCCATAAGAAAATTTGTGAAACGATTGGTGAAAAGATAACCGGTTAAAGTGCACCATTGTAAACTATTCTAAACAAAGTTAGAGTTTGGAAAGGGAACTATTCTATACAAAGGTAAAGTAAAGGTAAAGATTGAAGTGTGTTGAAGTTCAATATTTTTGACAAATTTATTTAGAAAAA
>JAPMOQ010035088.1:83055-95598 GCA_026543055.1 Argiope trifasciata | reverse complement strand
ATAAGGTTGAGAATGTGAATTTAATGGAATCAATTTTCAATAAATTACTCTGAGTGCAAATTAGAAAGTATATATTTCAAATAAAATCAAGAATAAACATCTTAATTCTGAGGCTATGCCCAAACAAAAAAAAAATATTTTAATGTTAATTTCAACATCAGCATAGACATGAAATTAAATATCTTAATTGAATAAGAACATCATTTCATTTAATAATAAGAGTCAATAAAATTACAGCAGACTATGTATCAAAAATTTTTAATAAAAAAATTATGGAAACTAAAAATTTTGATGGAAATTAAATGATTTCATTTTTAAGTTTAAACTCATTATAAAATATTTTTGTGATAATCACATCATTTTTATGGCGCTATAAAACTCATGAGAGAACTAAGAAATATTAAATTATGATAATTAATTTTATAATTTATTATTTTTAATTCTAAATACTATAATTAATTTAAAAATTAAGAAAGTTGATTATATCTTATTTTTTAAAGCCTGAGCCATATTATTTATTTTCATAAATTAAAAAACTATTTATTTTCATAAAATATATACATATAAACTTTAATATATATAATAAAAAAGATTTTATAAATTCTAAAAGATAATTATTATATCTTAATGCTTTCTAATATATTTACGCCCTACACCAGATAAAATCCACTAGTAATCATCTCAGCGAAACTTATCGAATAAAAAATATCTTAAAAAATTCTTTGTAAATGTTTTTGTAACATAGTTTCTGAGTGAAAACTGAAAAATAATTTAAACACTGAAAATAAATTATCTGAGTTTAAAGCTGTGCGAGATTGCTATAAAATATATAGAGGGCGCTGCTTATTTAGCTTTCCAAATTTGGAAGTTGAAAAAAAAGGTGGAAAAAGTATTTAAAATCAAGTGTTTCTTTAAAAATTAGTCAAAAATGTCATTTCAAGGTGTACTTTAATTCCACGTTAGTGTTAAGTTTTAAAATTCTCATTGTTGCCTTTGATTCCAAAATTACTGACGAATTTTATTCTTATATTTATCCATTAAAATACTTATCTGTTTAACGCCATACAGATTATGAATGAAAAATTTCATATATAATTATCATGGTATTAAATGATTATAAAAAAAGGGAATCAAAATAAATCTCAAGAAAAGTCGTCTGCCAAACTGTTTATTTTATATCTAAAAATAAAATAAGGAAAAGTTTTAGGCTAAAATTAACTATTGAGATTTTTGTCTCAAAATTATTTAAAATAAAATATTTCTCTGGATACAAATTAGAAAACTTTGAATGAATAATTGAGAATTGAAATTTAACTCATAAACTAAAATACACTGATGGAAAACAAATCCAAACACCAAGAAAAAATTATTGTACAGTAATGAAATTTTAGGAATACATTTGTCTAGGTAACATATTTAATTGATTAAATTTCAAGATCACAGGTAGAACCATTGGCGAGAAGAGCCTTTTCAAATGTGAAATGTTGGTACATTAGTAACCGGTGTAACCACCAGAATTTTGAATGCAAGCATGCAAACGTGCATGCATTGTGTTGTACAGGTGTCGGATATCAGTTTGTGGGATGGAGTTCCATGCCTGTTGCACTTGGGCGGTCAATGCAGGGACGGTTAATGCTGGTTGTGGATGTGGATGACGCTGGAGTTGTCGTCCAATGATGTCCCATACGTGCTCGATTGGAGAAAGATCTGGTGATCTAGCAGGCCAATTCAACATGTCGACACTCTGTAGAGCATGTTGGGTTACAACAGCGGTATGAGGGCGAGCGTTATCCTGTTGGAAAACAAACCCTTGAATGCTGTTCATGAATGGCAGCACAACAGGTCGTATCACTAGACTGACGTACAAATTTGCAGTGAGGGTGCGTGGGATAACCACGAGAGTGCTCCTGCTGTCATACGAAATTGCTCCCCAAACCATAACTCCAGGAGGAGGCCCTGTGTGTCTAGGCCGCGGACAGGTCACTAGCAGGCGTTCACCTGGCCTCCTTCTAACCAACAAACGGCTATCACTGCGGCCAAGGCAAATCCGGCTTTCATCAGAAAACACAACAAATCTCCACTCCGTCCTCCAATGAGCTCTAGCTTGACACCACTCACGTCGCAAAGGGCCGTGGTTTGGAGTCAGTGGAATGCACTGTACAGGGCGTCTGGCTCGGAGCTGTCCTTGAAGTAACCAATTTGTAACAGTTCATTGTGTCACTGTGGTGCCAACTGCAGCTCGAATTTCAGCTGCAGACGCAGTACGATTAGCCACAGCCATACGCCGAATACGACGGTCTTCCCTCTCAGTAGTACCACGTGGCCTACCGGAGCCTGGTCTTTTGAGGCAGTACCTTCCCTTGACCACTGTCGCCAATACTCATACACAGTGGATACATTCCTGCCAAGTCTTTCAGCAATATCGCGGGAAGAAAACCCACCTTCTCATAGCCCTACTACACGACCTCGTTCAAACTCAGTGAGTTGTTGATAATGGCTTCTTCATCTTCTCAGAGGCATCCTTGACTAACATTAACCCACTACGTCAAATCTCAACTGTAAATAACGATCACGAACCTTACAGCGCTTATTTAAAGCAAACCTCAATTGCATGTTCACAGTGTCGCTACTAGCGCCACACTTACGCGCGTAGCTCGAAATTTGAATCGACTTCATCTTTCAGATGTATAAACATGCCTACCAAATTTCGTTTATCTAGCACAGCTCCTTCCTAGTGTTGGGATTTTTTTTCCATCAGTGTATAATATCGATCTCATCTAACTGCTTTAAAGAATGGGAATTTCTCATTCTTACCTTTATATCTTGCAACAACAGAAGTATATAACAGTATTACGTTATTTACGTTATTAACACAATGAATAAATAATATGAACAAAAATATAGCAACAGTCATGAAGTTAACGGAATAGTATCGCGTACGTGACACAGATATTGTACTTGTTATTTACGTTAAATTTAATGGTATGATTTAAAAAGTAATATTTTATTAAGAATTTCATTTATCGTAAATGTATGTTCCAACGCATTTACTTTTTTCAATGATGATATATTTTGAAAATTTCTAAAACACATCCATCAAAAAAATTTTTTACAAAATGTATTGGTAGTTTTTCAAATGCATTTATTATAAAATTTAATTTGAATGTAAATGAAATGCTGTTTTATAGAATGCACCTCCTCAGTTACGTTCTAAAATTTCACCTTCCTAGCTAAGGGTTAAATTCAACGCTTCGTTCAGCATATTAATGGAACTGAAAAATATTAATAGAAATATTCTAGAGATGTGTCGACATGCCCATCAAAAAGTAAAATGAATCATAGAAAAGAAAATAAGCTTCATAATCGAGACTAAAAATAGGTTTCACCATCATAAAATGGGGAGTCTTTGTTATATTTCAGATTAATTAAAAGTCTCTTTACAAACACATTAAAATCGAGTCCACCGTTTTGTAAAACTCAACTAAAAACTGTGGTTTTGAATGGACAATTTGGTGGTAAAATGGTAATAAATGAATTGCAGATATTTCCAAATATTTGGCGACAAATCGCTTTAAAAGATTTCAGTTATGGATACCTTACCTTAGTCTGAAGTCTAGCAGTATTGTTATGATTTTGAATGAAAATTGATATTCATATTTGTTAAAACAATTATCTTCCAAAAAATATCTTTGTATTTTCTTAGGGCTCAAAAAGTATCTTTTTAATAATATCAATTTTGGTACTTTTCTATTATACTCAAGATTTCGCCATCGGGGACCAAACGCGTGACAAGTCGCCAAGCAAATCGATTGGCAAAATAAATGTTGCCAATGTGAATAAAACGCGCACAAAATCACCAAACGTGAATTTTAACTTTAAATTTGACGTAATTTTGAATTTTTTTGGCGATTTTTCACTTGTTGCGACTAACAATTATTTGATGACTTTATCGTTGCGCCAGTATAACGGAAAAAGTACCTCAATTTCTTTTCTCAGAATTTTTTCTTTAAAAGACATATTTTAATTCAATTTGATACATTGCTGAAAAACCTATTTTTAATTGCTATGTTAGAGAATTCAAATTTGAATATAAGCATTGAGGAATGTAGCAGCAAAGGCTATAACAGGAATTCAACTGTACATCAAAACATTTAATCCAGTGTTTTTACCCGTAGTTAATAGAAGTAAAAGGATCACCTCAGCTTCAATTTCATAACATTTTTACTTTTTTCTACAGTATGTTAAGTGAATCTATATTCTTCAGTCGCATAAAATTACAAATTAATCATTTTAAAATATAAAAAAGTTTATAAACTGGATGAAAAAACTTATCTCCAAAGGGGACTAGTATAAAATATTTCTGAATTAAAATTTATCATAAAATGAAATAAAATTCCCGTTATTTAAAAATCGTGAAATTTTCGCTGCTTCTGAAGTATTTAAATACCAATGAATTATGCTATAAACGTAAAGACAACGAATATGGTTAGACGAATCATTAAGAAAATATTCTCCAAAAATCACCATTACAAGATAATATAATAAGAATAAATCTTTAGAAAAACAGTCTGCATATTTTAATGCAATTCCTTTGATAAATGGAATAATATATATGTTTTAGGATTAAAATTTCTTCGTTATATTCTTTACAGCCCAAAATAAATTAGTTTTGAATTAAATATTTTTCTTGTCAAACATTAAAACGGGTTGGACAAATATTTAAGAATATAAATCTAATTAATTAGACAAACAAATACCAATTCTATTTAAAAAAAGTAAAATTTTCATTTTCGTCTGAAATTCTTTATTGCCATTGAATTAAACTCCAAACGAAATTTTAAATATTTAACAGAATATGAAATGCAACAGAAGACGAATAATTTAGAATAAAATTTAAAAATAATTGCCCATGCTAGAAAACAGCACAGTAAAAATAAATTCAAGATAAATCGTCTGCATGTTTCAGTGTTGTGAATTTTGTCTCTAAGCGAAAGAATGTATATGTTCGAGGGTAAAAATGATTAAAGAGATTAAATTTATATACTTCCTGATATAAAAGAGCATTTTAAAATAACCATTTTCCACATTTAACATTACAAAATGTTTTGTTAAATATTTGAAAATTAAAATTTAATTCATTAGCAAAAAATAAAATGTAAATGTTTTTGTAAATGATATAAAATTCTCATTGTCGTCTGAAATTATTTTATTGCCATGAAATTAAACTCAAACAAGAAAAAGATAGGAAATATTTAATAGAAGGCAAATCATTTAGAACACAATCCTCAAATAATCCCCATAGAAAGAAAGCAGCTTCCACAAAGCCAGTGGAAATAAGAATAAATCTCGAGAAAAATCGTCTGCAGTGTTTCCGCGCCATAAATTTCCTGTCTGAGTGTAAGAAAAAATGCGTTCGAGGCTAAACAAGATGGAAGTGAAAGGCATAGAGGGCGCTATTTGTCTAGCATTACAAGATTGGACAGAGAAAGATAGAAGCGAGTGTACAATAAATGCAACTAGATAGGGTCATTAGATACTCGCGGCGTTCCATCTCTAGTAATTGCCAAGGAAAACTTTCCTCTAAGAACGAGGCAAAGCTATCTAAATAAGGATTCGGAACGATTGTAGTTAGTAGCGGTAATAAGGGAGAGTCCTTAATTCTTTGGAAGAGGAAGCAATTATAGTAGTTTCATGGGTTCAATAAAGTTCGTTGATTCTGTGATAAGTAGTGGGAACTTTTATCTCGATATAGATGGATATCAAGACAAATATGGTAATAACTTGTTGGCTAATGCCGATGTAGTGGCAAACAGCTGATCGTGTCAGTGGCATGTTGAGGTTCTTGAAATTTGACGAATTTTGGGCAAATTAGCGTCTCAGAAGTATCATCCAGATTTCTGGTATCTCTTTCATATTCGCAACTATTTTAATTGGAACGATATATCATGACTTATTTTTGATTCTTTTATTAATCTGGAAGATTTTTGAAACATAATTAGTCACTTTAAATTCTATTTAGAATGAAATGGTTATTTTAAAAGCGTTAGAAAGAAATAATACTATAAATCGAATGAAGTAATACTTTGTTTCTCAATGTTCTTTAAAAAGTAAATAGAGATGGGTTCTTCTTGATCTCAATATCTACATATTTGATGATTTATTACACATTTTCATTCTAAACTAACATTGGATCTGTCATTGAAAATTGATCATCTGGCTGCTTGCAGTAGATTTAGTGTCAAGAAAGTTGAACATCGAAATTGTAATTGGAACGATGTATCATGACTTATTTTTGCTTCTTTTATTAATCTAGAAGATTTTTGGAACATAATTAGCCACTTTAAATTACATTGAGAATGAAATTGTGACTTTAAAGGCGTTAGAGAGAATTAATATGATAAATCGAATAAAGTAGTAATTTGTTTATCAATGTTCTTTAAAAAGTGAATAGAGATAGGTTCTTCTTCATCGCAGTATCTAGATATTTACTGATTTATTACAAATTTTCGTTCTAAACTAACTGGAGTTTCTTCTGCACATTGAAGCTGCCATTGAAAAATGATCATCTGACTGCTTGCAGTAGGTTTAATATTAAGCAAGTTAAAAGGTGTAATTTTACTTGGAACGATATATCATGACTTATTTTTGATTCTTTTATTTATCGAAGATTCTTAAAACACAATTAGTTGATTTAAATTAAGTTGAGAATGAAGTGGTAATTTTAAAAGCCTTAGAAAGTAGTAATGTTATGTATCGAATAAAATAATAATTTGTTTATCAATGTTTTTTAAAAAGTTAATAGAGATGAGTTCCTCTTCATAGCAATAACCAGATATTTATTGATTTATTACAAATTTTCATTCTAAACTAACTGGAGTTTCATTTATACATTGAAGCTGCCATTGAAAAATGTTAATCTGATTTCTTGTTAGCTGAAGAGATTGATGCTGCTGATTTTTTGAAACAAGTTAAACATTGAAAAAAAATTTTCTTAACTGTTTATTAATATAAAAATTTCAAATAAAGCAAAGTATTGGAGATTTTTTCATCTTTTGACTGATAAAGTAGATTTTCAAAGCAACTAATTAATGAAAATGTAACATGAAAGCTGGGGATATCAATACACAGAAAACTCTAGGAATTTTAAATCATACTAAGCATTTAATGGTTAAGCAGTTCAACCGAACATTGAAAAAAAATAATCCATTATCTAAAATCTGCTTAATGATACTATTGTTTACAATGTCAGAGTCTTGGAATTGGGGTGGCGTGTCTTTCCCGTGATCTGGGTGTCCTGTGTTTGAATCCCTGGTCGGTTCTGGTCATTCTACATCTGTTCTATCTGTGAGATGTGTGAATGTGCCCCCCTTGTAAAAAAGGGGTTGTACAAGAGAGAGTGATGGGTGAGTAGCTAAGATTTACTCGTGGACTCAGTTGGCGCTTCTAAAAAAAGAACCCCCCCCATTTGATTAAAATCGTTGTCAATGGCAAGTGCCATTCGAAACAACAGCAATTACTTAACATGAAGCAAAATATTGCAATCGTTGTCATTTTTTATTGATGAAGTAGACATTTCAAACAAATTAATTATTTGAAGATTCATAAGAATTTCGATTTAATATGGACCATGGAATCGGAAGATTAATATGCACTACGAATGTCAATAATATAAAGTGGCCTCCAGATTCTCATCAACTTGTTTCCATCAAAAGTGCTCTTGAAATTTTTGGAAATATGTTATTGACACCTGTTAAATTTTCTAATTTGACCCTTTTTCTCTTATTTTATTTCATTCTTATATTAATCCTTCTTAATTGTTAATTTTTCTTATTTTTTGTTATGTGTTGAATACTTACTTCTGCAAGTCCCGTGCTAAGATACTTTGTGGTACACGGGGATTTTATAAATGCTTCAATAAAAAAATATGGATTTCAATGTTGTCAATTGATAGAAGATACTAAGCATTTTAAATCATAACCACCGAATTGTTAAACAAATTAATATTTGAAAACAGAGGAATATCTGTTGTGTGGAAATTGTTCATTGATGTTATTACTCAAAATGAAGCAAAGTATTTTAGTTCTTATTCTTTTTTTATAATTAAATTTTCAAAGCAAATTAATTAAATTTTAACTCGGAATCCATTTAATATGCAGAAAATATTAGGAATTTAAAATCCTATTAAATATATTGTAGTAATGTGGTCATTATTATCTTTAATCTAAGAGTAGCTGTAAGTTTTCGATTCTGCACCTGTGCAGCGTTTTTAAGAAGTGTCGTCACTATGAAATGGCTCTAATTATTTATCTTTTGGTTTCTTATTTTTTTAAAATTTTTTTGCTACCACACCTAATTTATCTTATGACATCATACTTTGACTTAATTAATTTTTGTGCAGCAGAAAATCACAAGAATATCGTTTGGTGGTTTTTATTATATTTTTATTTGCGGTTTTAATTAGTGCAATCTTGTATTAGGCTATTATTTTTTCTTCTATTCATATCTTATAACTGCACTTTTATAATTATAATTGCACTTTTATGACTTTAACCGCACTCTTATAAATTGTAAGTGTTTGTCATAGAGTCTGCAAACATAAATGTTAAAAATATTTTTGAAAACAAGCTACATTATATTCATTGAATTCTAACAAGCAAACAATAGCTTCCAGAATATTCCAGTAAAAGCGAACTTATCGAACTTGAAAATGGTTACTTTCAACTACTGAAACTCAACATAGATAAGAACAACATCAAATAAGAAAAAAAAAATGAAAATTTATTACCTCAAAATGTACAGACTGTATAAATATGCAATGGCTAAAGCACGCAAATATAATCTATTTCTGGTTATTCAATCTTCGGTGTAAATTTGTTTAATCCGTGTATGAAGATATGATTTCCCTCATACTGCTAGAGACATTGGGTCAAATTGATTTCTTTTCTCATCTTTAGTAAACAGCATTGGAATTTATTTTGGAAACAATACATTTTGGAAATCAAAGTTAACAAAAATATTTAAAATATTAATGTTGAAAATGTTAAAAGATAGAATATTGAATTTTGGAACGATGTTATAAGAAAAGCCTAAACAATCTTCCAAGGAGTGTTTACTTCTTCTAGATATAACGGTATGATACTAATGTTAATAAATGTTAAAATTTAACTAACAGAATGAAGAAGCAATAAATTGTGAGTATAAATGATAGACCCGATTTTTTTAAGAAAATTATATGTTCGAAACTATGGCACATATTATAATAAGTCATACATGAATTTAAACAGAAATGCACTAAGTTTTTCCCCCCAATTCCAAATGTTCGATCTGTGACTCATGTTACACAGTATAAGTTCAATCTTCAATCATGTACTTTCTAAACATTTTGTAGCATCGCTTTGTCGATGGCTCTGAATACTGCATAAATGCGTTCTTTAAGTTCTGTCAATTTTATAACATTGGTGATAAATAAACAAATTCTTGTCTCAAAAGATTTCTTTTTGTGGGACCATGTCAAAGATAACAGATACAACGACAAAAATCACATATTCATAACAAAATGTTTGGAGCAAATCTGAACTCTGATGGGATGCATGATGTATAAACAAGAGGATTAATATCGAACTTTGTATCTGAAAAATAAATTGATAGATTTCTTCTTAAATGTATATATGACTTTTATATAATATGTGCGGTAAATTACAAAATACGATTTTTTTAAAAAATTGGATCTATCATTTGTACTCAACCTGTATTTTAAAATATATGGAGGATTGAAGATCATTAGGAGCAGAGCATTGGAAGCAAGATGGCGTATGTTTTCGAGAACATTTCTTCCCTGGTCACATTTTACACAAAAGAAACTCAAACTCGGAAGATAAAATTAGACATAAACGCTCACACCTGATCAGGACGGCTTCGCATCTCATTGCACTATGGCATGCGTATTTAATAAAACATCACCATCTATTATCCAAACAAGAAGATAGTGTAATACAACTGCTACAGTTATTACTTTAAGAATATTTCTTTATTCTTTTTGTGTTATTCAAATTAAAAGCTGTTTATAGATGTAGTATCTATCAACTTTGAAAAAAAGAATAATTAAGTTATAAGCACGTCTTAATATTTATATTTTTGCCAATGTACTGCTGAAATTACAATTTGAAGGCGCCGAGCAGATGATTGTATACAAGAACAAAATACCTCGTAATAATCAGAGTTAATGAACAACGCGGAATCATTTTGACTCAAGTCTTCAGTTAAGGATTAAAAAGAAATGAAGCTCATAGTGATTTTTTTGTATTCTTCATTTATTAGCAAATTTTTAAAACCGAATTATTATTTAAATTATTATTCAGCTCAATTATTCAATTTTTATATGAAATATACATTATTATACATTATTCAAATTTATATGGGAAATTAAGGTATGATTTTAAATTCTTAGAAAACTATAAATAATAACATTTCGAACCAAATATATTATTAATCTGGTTGATTCATTCAGTTGGTAGAAGAATAAATGTAAATTCTGTGTTCTGAAAAAGTATAATTAATCGTAAGAAATCGAAGCACGTGAATTACGACGAAATCGCTCAAATTATCATTCTTGAAAACTGAATTTCTTTCTGAAAAATAAAAAAAATATTTTAAGATATTATCTTTCATTATTCCAGAAAACGTGGCAAAGAAAAAAAAATTCGCGTATTTTTGTGAACAAAAAAACTTTCAGTAAATAATATGGCGATGTAAAATATATAAATAAAATAAAATAGTAAATTTGTTCTCTTTTGGTTCTCTGAAATGTAGTATTTTTTGAATTTAAACAATTAAAATAAATTTACTTGATAATTCATTAGAATTATAGGAATAGTTAGGAAAATTCTTTTAATTTGAAGCATATGTTAAAGCATAAATTCTTACAGTGTAAAAAATTTATTTTAAGATGTAATTTTTTTATTATTCCAGAAAATGTGCAAAGAACAAAATATATTAGCATGTTTCTTTGAACAAGAAAAGTAACAATTTTAGTAAATATTGTGCAGATATAAAATATATAAATAAAATAAAGTTGTAAATTTGTTCTCTTTTGGTTCCTTGAAATTTAGGATTCTTTGAATTTAAACTATTAAAATAAATTTACTTGAAAATTCATTAGCATCTGAATAGTTGGGAAAACTCTTCTTATTTGAAGCACATGTTAAAGGATAAATGCTTACTGTGTTAAAAGCATTACACTGTAACTCTTCTCTTATAATAATAAAGATAAATGTTTGTATTCCTTTATACCTTGGAGAGTTGAAATATACATTTCAAAGCAATTTTGGTTTGGTTTTCATTAGTTAAAAATTTAGCTAAACATTTAGTATTTTTAATCATATTTTCTGAAAATACTATAACACAAAAATAAATTTTACATCTTTTGAAAATTTAAAAAAAAAAAAACATTTTTTAACTATGCCAATTTAAAAGACGTATGAATTATTGAGGATTTGTGTAACCTTTTAGAAATTTTTTTTTGGTTAGCTTCCAATAAGAAATTATATTTTTACCCTAAAATTTCAACAGTTTTCATTATTTCATCATGTATTTAATCGAATGGATTTCTTTCATTGTTGAAAATTGAAAAAAAAAGAATATGTTTTAAAATTTTGTAGTTTATAAAACGACAAAAAAATGCAATGAAACTTTTGCAAAATTTAGGAAATAGTTCAAATTCACGTATACATTTTTAAAAGTGCTCTTAAAAATCCTAAAGAGGAATTCGTATACAGAATCAAAAGAGGCAATATAAGGCCTTTAATATAACAATGCTTTCAAGTCTGATAATATAGCGAAGTCATAGACATGTTACCTTTAAATGACTCACCTGATTTTAAGTATGAGCAATATTTCTGAAGTTTCAACTGATCACCAAATCCCGAAGAGCAGTTTGTTGCACAATATTGTATAATATTGAGCAAATATTGATCAAATTAATATTGAGAATATTGATCAAATGAATATTGAGAATATTGATCAATGTTATAAAATATTGCATAATACTGAGCTATATCATATAATATTAAGCGATATTCTACAATATAAAACAATACTAAGAATATTGATCAATGTTATACAATATTGCGATATCACGTAATATTAAACAATATTCTACAATATTGAGAATATTTATCAATGTCATGCAATATTGCAGTGCTGTGCGATATCTTATAATATTAAACAATATTCTACAATACGAACCAATATTGAGAATGTTAATCAATGTCATACAATATTACAACTGTGTGATATCATATAATATTATGTAATATTCTACAATATTAAACAATATTCTACAATACAAAACAATATTGAGAATGTTGATCAATGTCATACAATATTGCAACTGTGTGATATCATATAATATTATGTAATATTCTACAATATTCTACAATACAAAACAATATTGAGAATGTTGATCAATGTCATACAATATTGCAAACTGTGTGATATCATAATATTATGTAATATTCTACAATATTAAACAATATTCTACAATAC
>JAPMOQ010035088.1:24507-53463 GCA_026543055.1 Argiope trifasciata | reverse complement strand
GTTAGAACCATACTTTTTTGAGATCCAAAAATTTGGCACTCTTAAGACAAATAACTTAACAAAATTTTCACATATGAGCTACTATTTCCTGAGTTTTGTATCGCAGTATCCTGCTTTTTCAGTATCTTAGCATCTTGCTTCTACTTAATGTATTCATATGTGTATCTTAGTACCGCACTTTTTTGATATCCAAAAATCTGGCATTTAAATTCTGTTAAAATAAATGGCGGTAGGAAAAAAAATATTAAAAAAAAAAGTTAAGCTAAAATTTTTTATTGTTGTTGAAATTGTACTTGTATAAAAAAATCTTATAAATATGTATATAATTTGCCTATAGACTCATTAATAATTAATTAATTTATGTATTAAAGTTTGAAAACTTATAATAAACTTTTATATAAAAGATTTTAAAAAACTTAGAGTAAATGTTTTTCGTAAAAACTAAAAAACTTGGAATACACTTTTTAAAAAAGACAGAAATCTTATAATAAACTTTTATATGAAAGTTAAACTTATATGTAAAGATATAAACGTATAAACTTATCAATGAAAAACAGTTATTCTTCAAAATTAATTATTTTTATTTCCCTCAATTAATATGCATTTAAATATGAAACGAAATATCTCTCACACATTTTTCTCTCAATATTAATTTATTTTCTTGAATAAAATATGTGAATTGCTCATATTTTGAACAGAAATAACGCTATAAAATAATTAGATATCAGCTATTATTTCCTGAGCCTTGAATCTTATTATCCTGTTTTTATAAAATTTGTTTTTTATCCGTTAGGAGATATCTTTTACTGTACAAACGTAAATACAAGATCTGGCAATTAAATTCGGATAAAAAAAGTTGTAGCAAAAACTCTGAAAAATGAGACACGCTGGAATTATCTATTGTTGAAACTGCATTTGCATCTGATAAAACTTACTTATAAATTGAAATTACTTATATGGGTGAATAAACTTATTAATAGGATAAAAAATCAAGTAATTTTGAATATTAAAATTATCGCATTCATATTTATAATTATTTTTTCTAAGAATCATATTATAATTTATGAATTAGAAAAATAAATATTTATTTTTTATAAAAAAATAAAACTATTATTATTTAAAACTACTTGTAAATTGTCATGTAGTATTATCGATGAGTAATTTTTTAATATATTAATAATGAAATCTTATTCAATTTATATATATATATATATATATTTGAAGGTCATTGCTTGACTTTATGAAAGAAGACTTGAAGATTTTTAAAGAATAAATTACTCAGTTTGCCTAAATAAATATGCAAAATCTGTTAAACCACTTTTCTTATAAATATAAAAAAGAATCAATTGACTTTAATAATACTACAAAATTCAACAGTTCCTCGTGGCATAAATTGACTTCGGCATACTTTTAAATATATCGTCTTTATAACTTCAAAAATTCGGCATTTATACTCTTACCTTAATAAGCCATGAATCGGAGCACTTCATTCATTAATCGATATTTATTTATTTATTAAAATTCTGAGTCATATTTCCATCATACATTTTTACCTCATAATTATCCCCACGTAACATCCTTTTGATCGCATAAATTGCATAAAGGCACGCCTTTTTAAATCTTTTTTTTAAAGGAATTATAAACATCGATGGTCATTTAAAGGAATTGCAGCAAATTCGTCCCGTTTAGCAAAATATTGCTGATACAACTTCAGCGCTGAAGGCAAATAATTAGGTTCGTTTAAAAGCTAAAAGCTACTATTAGTGCGCAAAACTATTTATTCCTTCCTTTTGATAAAATCTGAACTTAACATTTATTAAAAAGTGCTTTTTAAATGCCAGGAAAGGTAAGATCATAATTTTCGAAAATTGAACTCCTAATGCAAAAGTAAAATTTGAGCAATTTTTTTTATTTCTTTTTAAGGTTATTATAGGTTTGTAATAAAATGTTAAATGTTTTAAATCCATTAAACATGAAATACTTTTTATAGACAAACAAATTCCATTTCCAAATTTAGAATTGGAATTAAATTTGCGTATTTTTTTCAAATTAAAAAATGATAAGGGAAATTTTTTGGGTTTGAAAGGAAGAGTGTATTTTATAAATGTTAGTAAATGTGAGATTTTGCATCTTAAATCTGTACTTTTATATTTTAATTGATATTAATTAATTTAAAATGCTTTTAAAATCCTTGGTTATTATAAACAGGTTGTATGTATCTACAAGACTTTTTTACGACCAAACGATTCTAAGATGTGAGAATTTATCATGGAAAATATCGTTCAGAATAAAAGAAAGAAAACCTTGCGATAAACATTTGTTAAACTTTAGGATTTCTGTTATTGCATCAGATATTTTTCCGAAAGAAATATTTTTTAGCCATCAGACGATTCTGAAATATGCAGATTAATTATTGAAATTGTTCATTAAAATCCTGTTTTTTGATAAAGAATATGTTGATGTTCTGTGATAACAAGTAATTAAACTGAACTTCGCTTTTTTTCTAACATACAGAATTTCTTATTATCTGACGATTTTAAAATACAAAAACTTATAAAAGGAAGGTTAAAATTATAATAAAGAAATATTATATTGTAGAATTTCTGAACTTACATCAGATTATGGAAATATATTTTTTAGATAATGAAAATCTTGATTATGATAAATATTTTTTATGATCCAGAATCTCGTTAATTATACGAAATCCTACATTTTTCCGTATTGAAAAATACAATCAGACAACTTTAAAATACATAAATTTATAATAGAAATGTTAAAAAAAGAAAAAAATGCCATCAAGAATTTCTGCAATTGCAGCGAATACTGTTTTCGACTAAGATAGACGATTTTAAAACGTAAAATAATTAATTCTAAAATGAAAAATTAATTATAAAGATTATTTAAATGATTATTTAGGATACAATGATTCTTAGAGTTTTAGATTTAAAGATATCAATTTTAATAATCATTTGATGTTTTCGAAATAGTTCAAGATTTGTTTCGAGTTTATATTTTATTAAAAAAAACAAAGAATATTCAAAAATACTATACATTTTAGTTACGTCAAATATTATACACCTTTTTCTATAAAATCCGAAAACGCTCTATTCTTCATATTTTTAATAAACTTCTCAATTGCATGGTTCCTCAATAAATCGTATTATAAAAAACTTCCTGGAAAAAAGATACTTTCTATTTTTATGATAAAATTTATAATAGAAATGTTATAATTATTCTAAAAAATGTATGCCCTAAAGTTTTGGTAATTGCATCGGGCACAGTTAGATTATAATTTTAAATTGTGAAGAGTATTATAGATATTTGTATTTAATATGCCAATTTAGATTTTAATATTCCAATTTAAAGATTTTTTTCCTTCTGAACTAATTTAACTTCATAGACACTGATAAAATATTTATGTGACTATACTTTACTAAAAAATAAAAAATATTCAAAAATGTCATAAACCTTAGTAATGTCTAATCGTCTACACCTTGTCCTATAAAGAACCAAAAATCTTGCATTCTTAATACTTTAATAAACTTCTTAAATGTATCATCTACAATCAATCCTATTTATAAAATACGCTCCTGGAAAATTGGTATTTCTTACCATTTTTTCACCGTCAAACTTTCTTCCATATTCTAAAGTCTATTAAGCTTTAAAATGCTCACATAATTACTTTTAGCGTCTAATGAAATGCCTCTAAAATTATGCAGAGAATGCGAGAGTCATGTTATTTCTCCTTTTACACATTAAACTCATTTACTTTCCATTAGTTGCTGGTGATCCCAGGAAACGCCTGCCATTAGAATTGGTTACTTAACTTATTAATTATTTTTCCGATATTGCCGGTGGGTGTATATCGGGTTTAATGAAGTAGTTTTGGCTTATGTACACCTGAGTTGTTATTTATGGGCCTTCCGTGCGATTTGTTTCAACCTTTGATGGGTTGTTTATCATTCTGAGGTTAAATTTGAAATAGTGAAAATCGTAGAATTTTAAATTGACGTATTTTCGAACTGATAAAAGGAATTCTACAGTAATACTAACATTTCCAATATTGTAACATTCCTTTTTATCGTTTTCATAGCTATACTTTGCTGATACTTCTCGGAGAATATGTTAAGGTGTGGCTTAGTTAAATTATTTATACTTATAATAAAGCTCAATGTGTGTGTGTGTGTTGGCGCTTTACAGGCGAGACCGCTGGACCTACAGCTACCAAATTTGGTACATGTACACCTTGGAGGTCGGGAATGTGCACCTCGGAGCCCTTTTTTCGAATTTTTAATTAGAATTTGAATTAATTAAAAATTAAGCGAAATTTCGACGTTTTTCCGCTGTAACTTCCGAAAATATAATCGCACAAACATGATTTTTACATCAATTTAAAGATTAAAAAATTAGCTTTCTAATTGTATCAGTGTTTTAATATATAACTTAAGCTTCTATTTTTAAAGAAATATTTTAACCATGTATTTTTAGACCGGATAAAATAAAAAAATGACGGAAGTTCTGATTTAAAAAAAACTATCATCGCAAATCAAATCTAAAGAAATACAACTTTCAGCACGTGATTGGATAAAATAAAATAAATATAAAAAGTGATATTTTCGAAAAAAATAAATGCAAGGCAAAGGATTCTATGATCGTTTGCAATATCTAAATGATTAATTCAATAAATCTTCTTTGTTTACAGTAAACCTGATTGAATTTAGACAGGATATGCATTGAAATCCCGACCTAATGGCATATTTCTATAATCGTTTGCAATATCTGTATCATTTATTCAATATTTTTTTCCCTTTTTTCGCTTTAAAAAAAAACATATTTAATATTTTGGCAACATCACCGAAAAAAACATTTTTAATATTTTGGAAGCATAACCGATAGTTAAAACTGACTGATTTATAAAATCAAGGAATATTATTAGGAAAACGCGTTCTTTTAGAACTTTCCGTCCATCATCTTAAAGAAAATATTAATTTCAGGCCAATCAATGCCCGGAATTACTTCAAGGCTAATGAATATGTGATTTAATTGAAAATTTTAAAACGCATTACTCATGGCAAACCAGCTGGCCGCCAAAGGCGGCTTGTAATTAATAGAAGAAATAGACATTTTCTCAAATATTTTCAATGCAAAGAATAATGAAACCAGCTAGGCTGCTTTCTCCCAAAATATCATGAATACTCTCTAAAAAAGATGTTACTGGTGATCGCCCTGCATGCACATGGTGTACAAAAGTTAGGAAATATGTAAACCTTTTTCGATAATTCAGTAATGTCGCCGAATCTATCGTTTGATCTTTGTCGTATGTATTGGCAATTAAACCCTGGCATGGGGTCACAAACATCCTGAAATCGAGTTTGTTCTAGAAAAATACTTCTCAACCAATTGGAATTTACATTTTTCATAAAAGATGAAACATTTTTTGACATTTAAATTGAAAAATCACATCCAAATTTGATATATTTAAATCACTATGTTTTTAAGCTATTGCGGTTATACGTTGTTGAAAGTGCAAACCGACATATTGCGGGTTTCGCACAAAATTTAGCAGGTGTTTTTACTAAACACGCTGCATTTGTGTACCGAATTTTATCTATCTAACGCTCTTTTTTTACAATAGTTTTAAACATATTGTCAGCCGGACAAAATGACTTCCTCCGAATAAATTTTGCTGGAAATTTCCAAATAATCTGCAAATTTGATGTAAAGACAGTACATTAAACTTCAACCACTTAGACCAAAGTGTTTTTGTGCTATCTTAGTCCCAGATAGGCAGACGGACATTTTCTAAAAATAGGGATTAAAATGTGCAGATTCTTCAAAATTTCAAGTTTGAATTTTATGGGTGATTACTATACTTTCATGATACTGGGTACAGGAGGGAAAAAATGTAAATATATATGATATCTAAACAGGTGATTTAAACCTAAAATAATATCGGGTTTGTATGATTCAAGCTAAATTTCTGAAATTCCTTTTTATTATTTTGTAAGTATATTTAGAGACCAGACCACCATTTATGTGAGGAACTTTAATGGATTTTGAGATAGTGACATTAATTTAGAAAATAATCTTTAAAAGCAATTTTCATTTAAATACTCTAGTATGATGTAACTTTAATTGCTAAGTAAATTGCTTTAATGTTTTCGATGAATTGGAACAGAGTTCCATACAGAATTCTGGGCACTCTTACAAATCAAAGTAAATGTTAAACGAGACGGTTACAGCATCTTGGACAAATATATCAGGAATAGAAGTATGTATTCCATCGATTTTGATTTATGTCTAGTACGAGAATAGAGTTGAAATCTAATCTTATCTAAGATGGGAATAAATATTGCAGTAGTTCAACGCTTTTTTGAGTTATTTTTATCACAGACAACCGGGCATTTATTTTAAATTTAGGAAGGTTTGAAAAATTGAGATACCTCAAAATATCGAGTTCAAATTTTTCGGCAATTACTATGCTTTCATCATGCTATGATACAAGACAGTAAAAAAGGGATTATTATTAACTAGATATAAATATTTTAAATGCAAATATTTTATATTATTATATATGAATATATGTTTTTTGATAAACTGTTAGACTTATGGCTGCTAAATTTGGCACATTCATATCTTAGACGTTAGAACGCTGTATAAATTGAGAATTTTTTAAAAAGATTAATTAATTAAAAATTAAATAAATTTTTGGAATTCCTGTGCAATAATTTTTGAAACTATTACTGCACAAAAACAATTTTCACATCATTTAAAATGATAATAAGCATTTCGTGCAACTTTTTCTTTTTGGAATTTTAGGGGATTTTAAAAATACTTTTGTACATTACTTCGAATATTATATTACATTGTTGCCCAGAAAGTATTATTTTCCTTGTATTATCAAATACTTTATTGCAAAATTTCTTCCGCTGTTAACAGTTAAGTCATATTATTGACTCCCCGAAGGCACTCAGAAAAAGTACTGAATGACCGGCCTGTCGCAACAGCCACACTGGTAGGGACAGTGGTTGAATCCTAAGGATTATCAAAGGCCATGGTACAACCCTCCCAGTAGAAATATATCCCGTCATCGATGGAAAGAGTCAGATCCCCCACTTTTAGTGTACCCACCGAATTGGCGATATCCAACCACCATGGTGGAAGCATTTCATCCTCAATTATGAGGTACCCTTCGGGGGTTTCGATAGGGATAAGTAAGGTCTTGGACATTTGATAACATGTATTGTATGTATTACTTTATTAATGTAATTGAATACTAACTATACAAATGCTTCACAGTATAAGGATTTTATGCTCCATTCATCAGATTTTGGAACAGAAAAATAATTTCACACGAAAAATTTTTCGTAGACTTCTTTTTAATGCACTGACAAAAGAATGTTTTTAAAAACTTTATGGATTAGATTTTTAGAAAGTTTATAATAGATCTAAATTCAAAATTTAAATTAAAATTATCGATGGAAAGTTAATTATATTCAGTTTATTATTCGATCTAGTTAATATATATCATATAGAGTTAATTATTCGATAATTTTAATTAAAATTATTGAATATCGAAGAACCAAATCCCCTTTTTGTACACTCACCAGACTGTCGAGATCCAACGACCATGTCGGAGACTTTTCCCCCTCAATTACGAAGTTCTGGCCCTTGTGATGGTTGTTAAAAGTTAAAGAGGAAGGATTTTGTTTAATATATATATAGTTTACCAGATGGACCAGAAGGAATGGTCTCGCCGGAATTTTTTATATGTTCTGCAATAAAACTTTTATCCCACTCTCTTAATCTAAAAGTCCATGAATACTTAGCATGCCCATTAGTAAAAGACAGATATAAAATAAAGACCTTCATCGCAGATTTTATAATTTTTTTGCAGATTCATTTGAAGGACATATATGTATTTTCAATTCTTCTGTGCCGGTAGACAGGTTCCCAAGTTTGAGATTATAATTGTACTCTTAAGGTAAAATACCGAATTCCATTTCTTTAAATGCCTGCATTTATGAATTATAATCTTGATGATCATGCAAAAGTATGAATTGAGAAATAATCAATGGCTTGACAAATATAATTCAAATTTGAAAATTCTATTATTTAGACTCTAAATCCTCATGCCAAATTTTATATACCTAGCTCTAAACGTTTGTAGTTATCAAATTTAATTGTAATCGAACAATTGTGAATGACTTTCGTTCAGAATTTCATAATATTCTAAAAAATTGCATTTTCGATATAAAAAATTTGAGCTATCTAACTCAAAGTTTTCTTTAATTATCGTATACATAAACTTAAAATTTCTGCGATTTTAAACCACCTAATGATTGAGTAATCTTTCCCTCTGGAAATGATAGCTGCATTTAAACATCGATATAAAAGACTAAAAATTATATTTAAAATAATTAGGATTTTAATTGCTTTCAAAATCTATTTTCATAACGACATTGTATATTTCAGAATCTGCTCATAGTTAAAAATATGTCTTTCAAAAAATGCAATCATAGAAATTCATTAATTTAATCATAGAAATGTTAAAGAACAATTTTTTATCATAATGCTTTATTTATTTTATAACCGTTTGTCTTTAATAACCAACACGGCTAGCCTTTTATATATTTATTTGCAGACATTCACTAAACACAAACACAAACAGTCATATAACAAAAGGGACAACATGAAGAAAAACAATTAAGTCATTTACGAAAACAAGAGACAGTTCTCCATCGTGACGCTCTCTCTCAGTTGGCTGGAGCTCGACTGACTGTGGTGGTCTAGGCGGCGCTGATGTTTCCTCTATGTGCCGTTGCCACAGTTCCGTTATAATTTCTTTTTTTTTCCTTCTAAATTTATTTTATGATGGATTCGGACATAGAATCGTCTGATAGTGATAAAGCATTCCTCTAAAAGTAATGATGCAACTAAATTCTTTATAATAATCAATAATTTAATAAACTTTTGATTTATTAGTAAAATTAAAATGTATGTATATGTGAACTGGGGTAAAATTTAACAAAAATGGCTATGCAAATTCTGAAATATAGTAAGATACTTAAAATCCCAGCTTTTATTTAAACCCAAAGAGTTTCATTACTATTCTTTAATTTACCCCAAAAAATGTATACACTCGTTTCCGTTCTAAATATGGAAAAGTTATTTAGTTGCTTATAAAACGTATTTCTCATTTAATTGATTTAAGATATTTAATATATCATTACAAACCTATTTCAACCTTAAAAATGAATTCAAATAATAAATCATTTAAATTTTACTTTTTACATCAAGGATTCAATTTTCAGAAATTATGATCTTACGTTTCCTGGCATTTAAAAAGCACTTTTTAATGCATGTTGAGTTCAGATTTTATCAAAAGGAAGGAATAAATAGTTTTGCGCACTAATGGTAGCTTTTAGTCTTTAAACGAACCTAATTACGAAGATGCTATTCGCCTTCAGCATTGCGTTTGTATCAGCGTTTTCATCATTATTTTGCTAAAAGGAACGAATTTGCCTCAATTTTTTTTAAGTACATCGACGTTTAATAATTCCTTCTTTTATTGAAAGACTTAAAAAGGCGTGTCTTTATGGAATTTATGCGATCAAAAGGATGTTATTTGGAGATATTTATGTCGTTAAAACGAATGCTGGAAATAAACGATGAAAATTTGAGAAACAAATATTGATTGAAGTATTTTAAATATTTCAAATCATAGCGTACGAATTGTAAGAAAGCAAACATCATTGAATTCTATTGAAATTATGAGACGAATTAGCTAACAATTGAAAGAATGCAATTCATGCTTACAAAGAACTCGTAAATTTAGTTGCTGTAATAATTTTCATTCTTAAAAATTTATAACTTTATATACCTAGTTTACCTAGTCTAAAAGTTTACAGACTTTATATACCTAGTTTGTAGCAGTTATTTTTAAAAAGCTATTTAGCCCTTTTTAAAATCTAGCGTTGTCTTATATGGTGAATGCACCATATATTATTGTGCCATAAATTAACTAATTAATAATTTAAATTAATATAAAGTAATTAATAATTTAAAGAATCTACTGATTCATGCTTACAAAGAACTTGTGAATTTAGTTGCTGTAATAATGTCAGTTCTTAAAAAGTTATAAAGATAATAAAAGAGGTATATCCCAGACTTTTTTATATACCTAGTTAACAGCAGAACTTTTTAAAAATCTATTTATCCCTTTTTAAATTCTAGCGTTATCGTATATGTCGAATGCAATATATATTATTGTGTCATAAAATTTGCAAAAACTTATGTTGAAGTGAATAATACTTTATTTAATTAGATAAACAAATGGTAGTGGTATCCCCAAAACATTCTGATATACTGTCCGTTTTAGTATCCTGAGATAACCACTTTTTGGCTGTTCTACATCACTAAGATTTGACATTTGGAAGGATCAGCACCGTCTCTGGAATTTACTTTCTTGTTAAATGCAAACACCCCACCATTTCATTTTCCCTCTCACCCCTATATTGCCGAATTAAACTCATCATAACGCATGCAAAAAGCGAATGGAAAGTTTTAGAATTCTTTGGCAAACAATACTCTGATAAAATTGTCATATCAAAGAACATCTTATGAAGTTGACATTACAATAGTTACGACATATAAATGTTTGGCTCCAATTTACTATTTTTACTACAGTTGTCGTGGCATCATTGGTGAGTTATTTGGCGAATAATATCTGGCATGCTGTTAATAGCTTGGAACAATCAGCATATATTGATTCGTATCGGCTTAGTCGCTAAAGTTCTGGAAATTTCTGGTACCCTTTTTGTCGCCAAATTACCAAATGGTCACCAGTTTTGTAGCCAAGCCCTGATATCATTAATTCGTCATTTGATCAGCATCCACCAGAAGTGATCGTAAAACGGTCTTTCCAGCGATTGATTGGAAGTATTATCACAGATTTGTAATTACATTAAGGTGGAGAGGTGTCTCCAGAACTTTTTAGCTGACTCACCAGAAATGATACTATGCCATTTTCCTCACATAAAATAGGGTGCCTATGTTAAGATTGTGGTTGACCTGCATGGCATGGGGAATGCTACTTATGAAGTATATTTTTCAGCTTTGATATAGTAATTTTACAAAATATACCAAAATAATGAACATTATGGAAACTTTGCGATTGATTGACCTTAAAATTTGAGGATATTCTACAGTTGTAGTAATATGACAACATATCAAATTTCATTCTTTTAAATTACTGTATTTATGAATGAATTAGGCGAGAAATGGTCAGAATATGGTTTAAAATTTGAAAAGATTCAATATTTTAAATTTTAAATCTGCATGCTGAATTTTACATACCTAGTTTTTATAGAGTTCGATTGTAATGGAACCACTTAACTAACCTATGAATAAATTTCGTCTCCGATTTGATAATAGTCAAGATATTGCAAAACAAATAATATAAAAAAATAAATAAATTACTACTTAGATCAACAACAAATTTTTTTATTTTAGTCACTTTTTATTAACGCGGCAGAAGGCGCTCACCTAATAGTGACAAAAGAGATCGCGCGGGATACTGAATTCCCCCAATCCATTTTATCTAAAATTTTCCATAAATTAGAAGATTAATACATTAAAAATTGCATACTTTCTTTAGGAGTTTTAATTTTGCATACATTTATGGCAAACATACGAAGAATTATTTTTACATGAAAAATTATCACATTTTATGCAAGAAGTTGTAGTTTTATTATCTTTAAATCTTGGAACACATCGTCCTTTGTCTTGTTTCAGTTTTTTTTGCTACGATCTCCTGTGATCCATTAGAAGTGGTGGCATCCATACTTTCACGATGTGTTTTAGGCAGCCTTTTTATATTTCACCTTATGTTTATGTGTGGCTGAATAAGTGACAATGCCAATTTCTTCAGGGATTTTATCCTATTTGCATATTCCAAGGCAGATGTCTTTGTTGCCATTAGAGCTACTCGAGCATTTATGGCAGCGACGTTCAACGCGCAATACAAAATAACCATTGACCACCTGTTGGTTTTTTCGAGCTGTTATGATGACGACATTTCATCAACAGCAATATAAATGCAAAGAGAGAGCTATAGAACGCAAAATTAGACTGCTTAGAATGAGAAATTTCGAAGCAATAACAGTCGCGTGGGGAGAGTGAGTCACCCCATTCCCACTTGAATTCCAAGAAATGATTTCTTCCAGCGCAAAAAGAAAAGAAGACTAAAAATAACACTTCACCTACCAAGGGGACTATCAGATAGGAAGGTACTGAAAGGGTAATTGATTACAGATAAATATTTACCCTGCGACAGGTGTTCGGATAAGAATGGGGTGACTGTGTGCCCCGCGCGATCTCTCCCAGGTTAAATAATCATAAAAAGAAAATTGTTAAATATAAAAAAAATCCTTTTTGCAAAAAAAATTTTGCTTATCGAACTGAGATCGCATTTTCCCCCTTCACATGAAAAATACCGAAATCCTTGCATTTTACCATTGAGCTACGGCCTGTTGATTTCAATTTTCATCATAAACTGCTAAATCTCTATTTAAAGTATAAAAATTAATGCAAATTAATTAATGGATTGATATTTAAAAAAAAGTATTGACATCAAGTGTCATCCACTGCAAGTTTAAAAAACTGTATTTGAACTTGAGTGGATCAATAAAAAGTGCTTCATTAACGATTGAAAATTTGAACAAGATATGCAAATAAATATATATAGGGAAAGTGTGAACTATTAGCAAGAATTGAAATTGAATCGTTTGGTAAGACAAAAAGTTCATCTCAACGAGCTTATTTGTTACCAGCAAATAGAGTATTAATTATTTCATAATATTGATACGGTGATAAAAATAAAAATAGATAGCGTATTAATATATACATAACATTTGTTTAATATTTCCTAAATTCTTATCTTTTAATTAACATTTATCATACTAGATTTAATAATAAATAAAGAAAAATCATAGTCCCCAAGCATATAAAACAAACACCTTTTTTATAGCTCTTAAATAATCTCTGCAAAAGTATTTCCTTCTTTTAAAATCTTTTCAAAGATTCATTGTTTAATATCATAATAAGATTTTAATTTAAAATGTCTGACACCAAATGCTAGAAAAACATTAATCAGTGGCGGAGCTTTACAACAGAAAAAAAAAAGAACTAGAAAGTGGTTTTTATTGCTGAAAAAAAAAGTTACGTGAACATTTCATTTGCATGAAAATAACACATTGTTCCACCAAAAACATTCTAAATGAAACCTAGGATCTAGTACAATGAAGAAAGAGGGAGGGGGAGAGAGAGAGAAAGAAAGAGACATTAAAAAATCTTCCACAAACAAGATTTTTGGATTATTTTCCCCTCTTCACTTCATTTTGTTATCGTAAGTGGAAGAGCAAATATTTCCTCTAGATCTTCTTGTTTACAATAAATTTAACTCATTTTGAATTCATCAACTGAACAAAAACACTTCCTGTTTTGCTACCCAACCCACGTTCTTTTCCAAATATTTTTTTATTTTATTATTATTCTTTTTATTTTATTTTATCGTTTGGCTGGCGCGGATTCTTCATAAGCTTTCGTTGCTGCGGGTTGTTCTTTTATTTCCTCTCTCGGATCCACGTTCTGGTTTCTTTCTTTTCATTTAAAGGTTTGTTTTTGTTGTTTTTTTATTTATTATTTTAAACTTGTTTTACTTTTTATTGCGTTTTGTTACAAATCCCCTTTTTCCTGTGAGATAATAGGGACAAAGTAAAATGAATTTATATATTTGTTTGTTTATTTTGTTTGCTCTCCATTGCGTTTGTTATACAGTAAAAGTACTGCGGGGGGGAGGAGAGATAGAAAGGATGCAAAGAGATTCTTGGAAAGTGTTTTATTCGTGGAAATGTACCAACGCAAGCATGGCTACACTGTTAAAGGAAAGGGGATCTCGTAGGGAGGGAAGAGAATAGCCGGATAATGAAATGTGAAAAGTAGCGGGCTCTAACCTTTTGTTTTCTATCCAGAAATAGAAAGTTGTTTGGAGAATGGGGTAGAATTTAATTCGATATTTTAACTGTAGAAAAGTTTAATTTAGTAACAGAAGTTTTGAATATAATGCAAAAGTTGCTCTTATCTGTTTCCATATTTCATTTCCATGTTTTCTGTTTTTATCTTTTAATTGAGTCGTGTAAGCTCCCATGCTTTTGTTTACAACTTTTTTTTTCGTTGCATTGCTGAATGTATAATTCGAAACTTGCCTCTGCAAAGCATTTTATCCATGTCTTAGCAAATGCTTTAGAGAATAACGATAGGTAAAGCCATTATCATTTTAACAAAGGCTTTATATCTCCTGATACATTAACTCAAATCAATAGTTCTTCAAATAACTACAATTTTTGAATGGTTTACCATTTTCTCATTGTATACTAATAAATACATTTTGAATATATCAGTGTTAAACCATATTGATGTATTTTTAACACAGTGTGACATCATATATAGTAAATATAACTTCATAAGAGTTAGTTTAGTTAACTTTAATTGATTTTTTTTAATCTGTTGCCTCACCAAATAAGAAAATTTTAAATACTTCGTTACTAACAAAAGGTGATTCATTTACTTGCCTAAATTTTTTAATATTTCCTTATTTTTTTAAATAATAGGAAACATGTTTATAGAATTATATCATATTCTAAAGCTTTTTTTATTTAGATTAAAAATTATTGTCACTAAAATCTATTATCATTTAAAATTTTTAGTTAATATAAAATTTTAAAAAGTTGGAACTTCAACCAAAATATTACTTTAGAGAAACATTCATTCATCATATCAAAAATTTAGTTTTCAGAGACAATTTTTTCTGTATAATTTAATGCTCTTATTATTATCTTATTTTTTAAATTAATTTTATTAGCAAAAATTAGCAATATTTTTAATTATTGAGAAAACTTATACATAAAAATAACTGCTGCCAGTATTTTTAACAGAATTTTGGAAGAACATTGAAATAAGATTTTGAAACCAGAATTTATAGACGAAAAAAATCATTGAATTCTTTTATTATCATAGTTTTTACTAATGGGGAATTATTTAATTAATTTTGATTTAAAAAAATAATTAGGTGTTGTCTCAAAGATTTTATTTTTAGCTTAAATCTAGTACTGTTAAGCAAAACTGAAACTGCTCCTGTTCAAAATATTAACATCTGATTTTGAGAAAGGGGATAATTGTGTGTTTTAAAACATCTTTTTCCAGCTGACTTTGTTTTTAAATTACAATTTAGAAAATCTCAAACAATAAAATCTTTTAGACATAAAAATGTAAAAATTATTGTTTTTATTTTAAATAACTAGAATTCTAAGCATTCTACTCCCTTATTGGCTTGTATACATTTTAATTCCATTCTCTAAGGTATCATAAAACTTAGAAATAAGGACTCTAAACGTAAAAAAATACATATAAAAAACTTTTATTAATTAATTAATAAAAAAATTCTATCGAAAATCTTAAGTTCAAAACAGTATTTTTTAAAATATATAAAACGAAAAGTAATAGATGAAAAATATAAAGTTATCTTGAATATTATAAGAAAAAAACAGTATTAAAAAGTATTAAATAAAAATTAAAACACCATTTTGTCACGAGATAAAAATGAAATCTACGATCGTAATTTTCAAGTTATCACGGAACATTATTAATTAAAATTAACATTATTATCTTATAATCCATTATTTGTATTAATTAAATTCAGTCAATGACTAGTTTAAACCGGTTTGAAACAATTAGGAGACTACTAGATGACGCATGCGTCGATATTTAGAAAAACGTTGCTATATTTTTCTTTTTAGTCGCTCGAGCACAGATATGAGAGAATCTGGCACATAGCGTATATTCGCTCCAAATTGTAACTTTAGATGGCGATAAATCTCCAAATATAGCAACTTTATGCATTTTTTCCTAATAGCCCTAAAAGTGAAAATTGAATACCTCAAAAGCAATAAATCACCAATTTGTTGCTAACACGCTTTGAGGCTTCAAAGACCTCAAACCAAAACAACATCCCGTTCTCGTATGACAATACAATATAAATCAAATTACAATTTTAATGCCAAACTTTTCAAGAAGGGTTTCATGATTTAAAATTTCCTATTGGATTTTTAAATTTTGATAGAAGCTATTTTCTAATGTGCTAATAAAAGTATTTTTATATTTATTATGGTAAATTAGATTCTTATTATCAGTATTTTGCTCCAGATTACAAACCCGAACCAGAGTGGTGATATTTATATTTTACTTAAATTTCGAATCCGCGTATAAATTCAGTTTTAACAAAAATTATACTTATGAATGAGGAAATTAATGTGGAAACTATACATAGTCAGATTATGTAAATGTGAATTTAAAAACATACGAATATGACGACATAATAATAAATCTCTACTTTTAAAGAACCAGAAAGTATGGCAGGATAATAAGTGCATTAATTATATGAATTAATTTTCACAAGAATGATTTAAATTTCGATTAAGGATTGTAAAAAGGATTAAATATCTAATGATCTTATAATTAAACATCATGCTATTGTTCAGTACCGATATAAACTAACTGTTTTGTCAGTGTGGTGGTTTTTCATAAATGCAGACGATATAATATGATTTGGTTTCCAAAGCCAACGAAAGTGTTACTGTTAAATTAAACTGAAAAAAACTTTTATATTTTGTATTTACTTTAATGCCAATTTTTCATTCGGTAAGTTATAAGAAGGTCGGTAGGCGGAGTATGCGCAGAAAGTGATTGATTTGTGTTTACCATAACTTCATTAGAATGATTCAGACATTCCTATTGGCTATTAATTGCCGTTTTGACGTCCCTAAATTTCTATTTTTCTCTACGTATCATATTAAAATGATGGATATTTACACAAATAAATATGGTAAATTAAGGAAAAAGTCAAAGTTTCTAGAAAATTATAGAAATAATTTAGAAAAATTATAAAAATTCATAATTTAGAAAAAATTATAGAAAAAATGGGAAATAAAATTTCAAAATAAACACATAACCTTGCATCAGGAATAACAAACAACAAAAAATGTTGGAATAAATCTATAATGCCTGATCTATTTTTTCATGCCAAAAAAATGGCTAAGTTCTACAAATGTATGCACTGTAAATCAAATATACAAAATAAACAACAACAGTGGTTTGTAGTTTTCTCTAGGGATAGTTACCAATCATCAACCGAACAGTATTTTTTAACTTTTCTACGCATGCGCTGCCTACTTGTCTTATAACTGGCCGAATGCAAACCCAGCAGAAGCGCAGACGATATAATTTTGCTTCCGAAGCCAGCAAAAATGTTGCAGTTAAATTAAATTGAAATTAAATTTTACTTTGTGTTTATTTTTCTGTTTATAATTTCGTCGATAGTCAATGTTTATTTGTGGGAATATGTTGTTTTTCTTTCATTCTTTCTCAAATTTAGAATTTAGTTTACATCAAACATTGGTAACGTTGAATCAAAGCCCTCTTTTTTCTCATTTTATTATTTGTCAATATGTATTAATAAAATTAATTTAAAACATATACTAATAGACATAAAATATAAATATGTAAATATAAAATCTATAAACGTATATATGTGTAAATAGAAAATTCTTAAAAAAATATCAATATTCTAGATATATTTTTAAATTTTCGCTATTCCCATATACCTGCACTTCAGGATTCTAGTATAAATTGGAATATTCTTTCAATTTATTCAATTCATTTATTTAATCCTTGAATATTTAAAATTACGATTAAAATTATGTTTTTAATGAGTTCTGACGTTCCATTTTCCACTTTTTAAATTAATTGCTTTCGTACATCTCTTTGTTTTTATATATCATGTTTTTATACTTGTAAAATAATACCATTTTCAATTATTTTCCGGATTTTCGCTTTTTTTACATTATTTAATTAAAATTCAATTTATTTTATTCTAAGTACAAAAGTTTTTTATCGAATGTTATATAGAAGTGATAGATATCAAATTCATTTTCTGTATTTGCTGATTGTATTTGAAACACATGCCAATTATTTAGTGCTATTTCTAAATTTTATTAATCATTCGCCAGATATATTATTTTCACATTTTTGTTACTTATTCCGGCTGCTTTAGCCAGGCATGCAATAAATAATTTCTAATTTAATTTGGATTACTGAAATTTAATACCTGATTAATATACATTCTGAATTCCAAATTATTTGCTCTGAAAAACCTATTTTTTCTGTCATTTTAGGTAAAGTTATTTTGTTCTAAATCACAATGGTTATCATTAATTTTGATAATTGAATTACAGTTTAAATATTTTTATTTATTTGAAATGTTTTAATTTATCTTTTTTTCATTCAGAAAATTTATTTAGATTCCGAATTTATTTAATTATTTTTTTATTTTTGTAATTTTGTATAATTTTATTAATTGTTATTGGTACTTTCTTATTTTTATTATATCTTACTTTTATTTCTTGTTTTTTGTTTATCGTTTCGCCATTGCATTTTTTATTGTTTTCTTACAGTTTTATTTAATAATATTTTTTTAATTAAGCAGGTATTTATCATATTTGCATTGTTCCATGTTAGCATTCTTGTTATAATATAGCAAGTGTATTGTTTTGTTCATTTCTGCATTAACTTACATGATTAATGCGAATTCAATTATTATAAAATTCTAGGCATTGATTAAATTTATAACATATTATATTTTGAAATGGAAAAATAAACTACATATCAGTGATGCTAATTTTTTTGTTATTGATATGTAAAACAAATCTCAAAGCTCGAATCCGTATTTCTGCTAGATTAAAGATTGAAGTGATGGAAGTTGGGAAGCTCAAATTTAAACATAAAGCTATTAGTCTGAGGGAAGAAGCTTAACCAGCGGGAGTGGTTTCCTCAAAACTTTATCGCATACTCTTTATTAAAAGTGTTATCTCGCTCCCCCTGTATTCAATTGCGGGCCTTGCATAAAGCCATTAAATGGTTCTTTTCCGTTCACCAGCCGAAACGAGAAATGTAGAATTCCGCCAAATTTCTTATGTTTGTTTTTCGCTTCGCTTGGAGACTTGGCTCGCATTTGGTTCACATTGGCGACATTTATGCCCGGCTAACGGAGGAGTACCCGTAAAAGTTATTGAGGAAATTGATATTAGAAAACAGGTCAAGGAATATATATTTATGGCATAAATTTAATATTTTTTCTAAGAACATCATAAGATCCTTTGCAATTTTTTTTGGTGATCAATCCTTGGCATTAAGAATAGATACCCCAAAGTCATAATTTTGTATTTAACACATTGTTCCCTAACTATTAAAACCAATATTTGACACAAAACTATAATTGCAGTGACAAAATCAAATATTTAAGTTATTGAATTTTTGAGCTATAACGTTTACTTTCTTGTAAAAGTATAGACCGGTGAAAATCATTCTTGACGTACTTGGTTCAAATTTCATAGGTATTTTTAATCTAGATGTTGTATTAGGTGCCAAATTTGATAGGTACTTATACTTTAGATGTTAGATTTGGTTCCAAATTCTATGAGTATTTACGCTTCAGATATTTAATATATGCATAAAATGTTATCTCTCTAACTTTCTTCTTTATGTAGTTATAGTGTTGAATTATTTTCGAACAGCCATACAAGCAGACTTTCTAGAAATATACTTCCACTAGAAATATACTTGATAGTAATCTATAATCTTTATTTTGAAGAAAATATTCCATATTTCAGCAGTCTACATCAAAGCATGTTCTAGTTACCCTGGCCACGTATACAGTGGCTTCAATAATTGGGAATACACATTACCTCTGATTGGTAGGGCTTTGGGCTAGTATCCCTTGGGTTGAGAGTTTGAATCCCATCAGCTTGATTTGTTTTATCAATAGTGGAATATAAATATAGTAGCTTTAATAATTATTTCTAAGCAATAAACGAATTAATATGGCAACTAGAGTATTCATAATCTTGGATTATATATTTCACAGCCTCCTCCAATTATTATAGCTACCTATAAGTCTTGTAGTTTGGTCATTTTCTCATTTTTTGGAAAACCGTATACAACAAAAACAAAACACGGAATCTTCCGTCTGTGAATAAATTAACCATTTTGCAAAATTCAGTTCCACCATTTGGCATTTTTAAAAAGTAGTATAATACTATAATACGAGGAATGGTTGCCAAGTCGAAAATCGCCCCAGAATTAATAAACTCCAATAAACTTGGGGGTCTGGGGTTTTTGGCCACGAGGAATCGATTGGAGCCGGTTTTGAAGCGCGACGGTCGAGCAGTTCGGAGTTACAGATAGGATATTTTCAAACTTTATTAGTTCGCCATAATGGCTACTTAAATTTTCAAGCGGTAACGTGCTGCCATCTATAGCCAATATGGCGAACTAATAAAGTTTTATGTTTATGCTGTTATAGGTTTATAATATGTTTCTTATGTATGTATATATGTTTGGTTTTTCTAAATAAATTTGTCAAAAATATTGAACTTCAACACACTTCAATCTTTACCTTTACTTTACCTTTGTATAGAATAGTTCCCTTTCCAAACTCTAACTTTGTTTAGAATAGTTTACAATGGTGCACTTTAACCGGTTATCTTTTCACCAATGGTTTCACAAATTTTCTTATGGCATGTATTGTTTTGATAAATCACAATTGAAAATTTACATCGAGTTAGTTTCGATACCTGTTTTCTCCGAGCGGAGCTCGGTCACCCGCTGGTTTAGTAAAAAATGATCTACATTCAGCATTTTTAACAAATACTCCTTCATGTTATACAGGTCAAATTTTAACACAAAACATTCTAAATTTATCAATTATAATTAAAGTTAGATGATAAGGACTATTAATGATAAAAAAAATTTCTGAATCTTTTCTAGCTATAGGATTATTTTTGAGTTAATGTATTGTCCCATTTGATTCTAGGCGTAAATGTATGACATTAACTATTCTAACTATTTTGAAAGTATTAATATTTACGAATCGATCAGCAAATTTATGTTTGTAGAATCTTTTTTAAAAAGAACACCTACTGTGGCTGATATAATAGAGAGTATACATTACTTTTACTTGATAAATCCGAATTTCAATATGAGTAACTCATTACTGGGAATTGCAAGCATGTTTTTATTTTTATGCATAACAAATGATTTAATTAGAAATAAAGAACAATTAACGAAAAAATTCTAAATTGAAAAGTTGCAAAAGCATCTTTAAAAAAACATATGCAGACTGTTACCTCAAAAAATTAAGAGTACACCCATGAAAGTTTTGTAACATCTCGCACAGAAAGAGTCGATTTTTAATTGCATGTCTTTTTTTTTTTTTCACTTTGCTGCAGGACAAAGACCTCAAACAGAATGCATGTAACGTCAAAATATGGTCTCTTTTTCACCGTAGAGTTACAAACACAACCACAGCCAACCGATATCAATGTCAATGAATATCGGTCAGTCATATATACTCTATACTTATAATAAAGCTGAATGTGTGTGTGTGTGTGTGTTGGCGCTCTACAGGCCAGACCGTTGGACCTACAGCTACCAAATTTGGTACATGTATACCGTGGATGTCGGAAATGTGCACCTTGGAGCCCTTTTTTGAATTTTTAATTATAATTTTAATTAATTAAAATTTAAGTGAAATTTCGACGTTTTTCCGCTATAACTTCTGAAAATATGATCGCACAAACATGATTTTTACATCAATTTAAAGATGAAAAAAATTAGCTTTCTAAGGGTATTAGTGTTTTAATGTATAACTCAAGCCTCTATTTTTAACGAATTTTTAAAGAGATATTTTAACCATGTTTTTTTATCACGTGACTGGATAAAATAAAAGAAAACAATGACGGAAGTTCAAATAATAAAAAAAAACTATCATCGTAAATCAAATCTAAAGAAATGATACTTTTTGCCCGGGATTGGATAAAATAAAAGAAACATAAAATGTGATATTTTCTAAAAAAATAAATGCAAAGCAAAGGTTTCTATAATCGTTTGCAATATCCAAATCATTAATTCAAAAAAATCTTCTTTATTTATGGTAAACCTGATTGAATTTAGGATATGCATTGAAATCCCGACTTAATGGCATATTTCTATAATCGTTTGCAATATCTGTATCATTAATTCAATAATTTTTTCCATTATAAAATGTGATAGTTTCCAAAAAAATAAATGAAAAACCAAGGTTTCTATAAACGTTTGCAACATCTAAATCATTTATTCAATATTTTTTTTTCCTTTTTCGCTTTCCTTTTTGTAAAAAAACATATTTAATATTTTGGCAGCATCACGAAAAAAAAATTTAATTTTAGGCCAATCAATGGAAGGAATTGCTTCAAGGCTAATGAATATGCGACTGAATTGAAAATTTTAGAACGCATTACTCATGCCGAACCAGCTGGTCGCCTAAGGCGGCTAGTACTCAATACAATGGTTTCAAAAACGCAAAATTAGAAACATTTAAAGCAGAAGTTGCACGAAGAAAGGGGTAAAATATCATCAAATACCACCCAAAAATTAGTCAGTTCTGTAACACGACGTTTGTAGGCAATTATATAAGCCAAAATATATGCAACTGAATACATACACTTTCTTTCCTTGCGAGATATTACAAAAGTTTCGATGGTGCACTTACAATTTTTTGAGACAAAAATATTCGTATCTTTATTTAAAATGCTTCTGGAACTTATTGCTTTAGAGGTTTTTATTGAACTTTCTTTATTCTAAATTTAAATGCTATGTGAAATATAAAATGTTAATTAATGTTATATACAATGTTAAATATTGTTATGAGCAAAACTCAAAAACATGCTTCCGCTTTTCGGTGCTGTGTTATTTATATGGAAAATATGAATAAGTAAAGTGTATTCTCGATTGTGTGAGCATCTGCACATACTGACTTGTATAGAATCGTAATTCAAATCTTAATCTTTTACAGAATCTTAAAAAAATGCCTACCTGAGGTTATACAAGTTAAACTTATTTTATGACCTTGCGGTCAAAAAACTAATGTTTTTGGCAAACATACAGCACTGACAATCGATGATAAATTAATTCATTCATCGACAACATTTCTAAAGCACCATGACCAAGTGTGAAAAATGAATGAAAACTACATTCTTTTTCATAAACGAGATGCCTTAATGAATGGTTTACATAAACATTTATCTAGGAACCATTTTTTCAACGTGTACATGTAAGAATTTTGAAATTTTGATATTCATTAAAAAAAAGATATTCATTTTTTTATCATCCGCAACAAATCGATTAAAAGCAATCAAAAGACATTCGCACCATTTACAAATCAATAAATTTTTACGCCTTAATGTCAAAAGTATGTTTTTATCCTCTCAACTTCTGAATTAAACGGTCATTAATAACAATTATTTGAAGTTTACATTTAAAGAGTCGCTGATATCGGTTAATAAAAACCGATACAAGTGACAAGTAACTAATGAGTTGTGTAAAATAATATGGGTGTTGATTTATTGGGCCATTTATAGAGTGAAGGAATAAAAATACCAGTAATGGAATGAAAAATGCTAGGAAATTAATGGGATGCAAGTGATAGTTTGGAAGAGAACTGAAATCTTAAATTTCAGCATTAAGAAGCTTTTGATCTTTATAAGTTCATATTTATTAATTGTTTTGAAATCTGAATTGAAGATCAAGGGGAAAAATCTGAAATATTTGCAGTTTGAAAATCAAAAAAAAAAAATTCAAAACTGTTGAATTCTTAGTAAAACCTTACGATCTTAGTTATATTGTCACGTAGATAGAACTCAAGAAGAGACAGGAAGTAGAGTTAAATCCATTTATTAACTCAACTCTGAACTAAGAACATTATGATTGAGAGATCTTCAGCTTTTATACAAGTAAGAAAAGTTCCAGAATACCTTTCTGGAAACATTAAGAAAAGTCCAGAACACTTATCTGGTCAATTAAAGAAAGGTCCAGAATCTTCTGGAACACGAAATAAAGAAAAAAAAAGTCTACTTGGATTCGAACACATGATATCCTGACTATAGGTCCAGCAGCATAGCCATTCAGCTATGCTAACTCGGCAATCTTTTGCTTCAATGCGGCAATATTAACGTTTATAAAATCCAGAAAAAGATTTAAAAAACATCATATTCTTAGTGAACTCTTTATCTTTAAGTATTTTTGTACTTTTAAATAATATGAAAAGATGTAACGATCTTATTAGATTATAATTTAATTTTTATCTCATTAACATATCTTCAACTCTATTTCCCTAATATTCAATTATTTCGAAATTTGAATTTAAGAACGATAACCAAAATCTAGAGTATTAACTGATTGTAAATCCAAGAAAGATTTCAAAACTGTAGTAAAACTTTATGATATTAGTTATATTCTTAGAAAATATTAACGTTTATAAAATCCGAAAAGGGATTTCAAAACCATAATATTCGTAGTGAACTCTTTATCTCAAGTAAATATTATACTTTTAAATGATATGAAAAGATCTAGTGATCTTGTTAGTTTAGAATTTATTTTCATCTCATTCACACATCTTTAGCTCTATTTCTCTAATATACAATTATTTCGAAATCTGAATTAAAGAACAAGAACCAAAATCTAGAAGATTAACGTAAATCCATAAAAGATTTAGAAACTGTTGTATTCTTAGTAAAACCTTATGATCTTAGTTTTATTCTAAGAAAATATTAACGTTTATAAAATCCGTTAAATGAGTTCAAAACCATCATATTCTTAGTGAACTCTTTATTTTTAGGGAATTTTATACTTTTAAATGATATGAAAAGATCTAGCGATCTTCTTAGTTTAGAATTTAGTTTTTATCTCATTAACATATCTTCAACTCTATTTCCCTAATATACAATTATTTCGAAATTTGAATTTAAGAACGATAACCAAAATTTAGAATATTAACTGATTGTAAATCTATAAAAGATTTCAAAACTGTTGTATTCTTAGTAAAACCTTATGATTTTAGTTTTATTCTAAGAAAAGATTAAGGCTTATAAAGTCCAGAAAAAAATTTCGAAACCATCATATTCTTAGCAAATTCTTTATCTTTAGTGAATTTTATACTTTTCAATGATATGAAAAGATCCAGCGATCTTATTAGTTTAAAAATTATTTTTTATCTCAACACATCTTCAACTCTATTTCCATAATATATAATTATTGCGAAATTTGAATTTAAGAACGATAACCAAAATCTAGAATATTAACTTATTGTAAATCTAAGAAAGATTTTAAAACTGTTGTAAAACCTGATGATCTTAGTTATATTCTTAGAAAATATTAACGTTCAAAACCATCATATTCTTAAAGAACTCTTTATCTTTAGGGAATTTTTTGCTTTTAAATGATATGAAATAGATATAATCTAGTGATCTCGTTAGTTTAGAATTTATTTTTATCTCATTAACACATCTTCAGCTCTATTTCTCTAATATGCAATTATTTCGAAATCTGAATTTAGGAACTATAACCAAAATCTAGAAGATTAACTGATTGTAAATCCAAGAATGATTTGAAACTGTTGTATTCTTAGTAAAACCTTATGACCTTATTTATATTCTTAGAAAATATTAACGTTTATGAAATCAGGGAAAAGATTTCAAAATCAGCATATTCTTAATGAACTCTTTATTTTTAGGGAATTTTATACTTTTAAATGATATGAAAAGATCTAGCGATCTTATTAGTTTAGAATTTTTTTTTTATCTCAAAACGTCTTCAACTCTATTTCCATAATATATAATTATCGCAAAATTTGATTTTTTTTATTTATTTTTGTCTCATTAACACATCTTCAGCTCTATTTCTCTAATATACAATTATTTCGAAATCTGAATTTAAGAACGATAACCAAAAGTTAGAAGATTGACTCATTGTAAATACAAGAAAGATTTCAAAACTGTTGTAAAACCTGATGATCTTAGTTATATTCTTAGAAAATATTACCGTTTATAAAATCCGTTAAAAGATTACCAAATCATCATATTGTTAGAGAATGCTTTATCTTTAGGGAATTTTATACCTTTAAAGGATATGAAATAGATATGATCTAGCGAATTTATTTTTGTCTCATTAACACATCTTCAGCTCTATTTCTCTAATATACAATTATTTCAAAATCTGAATTTAAGAACGATAACCAAAATTTAGAAGATTATCTTATTGTAAATCCAAGAAAGATTTCAAAACTGTTGCTTTCTTAGTAATACCTTATGACCTTACTTATATTCTTAAAAAATATTAACGCTTATAAAATCCGGAAAAATATTTCAAAACCATTATATTCTTAGTAAACTCTTTATTTTTAAACTCTTTATTTTCTTATGTGAATTTCATAATTTTAAATGTTATGAAAAGATCTTGCGATCTTATTAGTTCAGAATTTATTTTTATCTCATTAACACATCTTTGGCTCTATTTCTCTAATACACAATTATTTTGAAATTTAAATTGAAAAATAAGAACCGAAATCTAAAAGATTAACATTGTAAATCCGTAAAAACTTTATATTCTTAGTAAATCATGATCATAGTTATACTCTTAGAGTATATTAACATTTATGAAATCCGGAAAAGGATTTCATATATTCTTAGGGAACTCTTCATATTCTTAGTGAACTCTTTATCTTAAGAGAATTTTATACTTTTAAATGATATAAAAAGATCCAGAGAATCAGCTATCTTAGAATTTATCGTTATCTTATTTTGAAATATTCGTTTCCCTTTTTCTGATTTATAAATATTCCGAAATCTTAATTGAAGACCACGAATGAAGATCTGGAAGATTAACTGTTTGTAAATCCAGAAAAGCTTTCAAATGGTTATATTCTTAGTAAAAATGCTAACATTTAATGAGTCTAATGATTTTAAATGATATGAAAGGAACTAGCTATCGGGCTATTTTAGAATTCACCGTTATCTCATTAAAAAAATTTTATTCTCTTTCACTGATTTATAATTATTTTGAAATCTGATTTGAAGATCAATAAAAAAATTTGAAAGATTAACAGTTTTTAAATCCTTGGAAAGATTTCAAAACTGTTATATTATTAGTAAAACTCTTGATTTTTAGTGAATCAAAAAGTTTTAAATATATGAACATATCTAATTATCGAGATATTTTAGCATTCATCGTTATTTCTTTCCCAAATCTCCAGCTCTCTTTCCCTATTTAATAATGGATTCGAAATCTGATTTGCAAGTCTAGAAAATGTAGATTTATTGTTTGCAACTTCGAGAACGATTTCAAAACCGATATATTCTTAGTAAAAATATTAATCGTTATTGAATCCAATAGTTTTAAATGGTATGAAACCTTCTAGAAATCGTGATATTTGAGAATCCATTGGTATCCCATTCACAAATCTTGAACTATATTTCTGAAATACATAATAATTTCGATATCTGAATTTAAGACTAAGAACAAAAATCTAGAATATTAACTATTTGTAAATCCGAGAAAAATTCTCAAACCGTATTCTAAGTAAAGATGTTACTATCTGATGAATCTGTTAGTTTTAAAGGATATGAAAAGGATCTAGGGATCGTAATATTTTAGAATTTATTGTTATCTTAATAACAAATCTTTGGTTCTCATTCATTGATTTGTAATTGTTACGAATTCTGAATTGAAAGTCAAGAAACATATCTGGAATATTAACTATTTGTAAATCTGAGAAAGATATTAAAACGGTCATATTTTTAGTAAAAATGTTAACATCTGATGAATCTAATAGTTTTAAATGATCGTGATATTTCAGAATTCAACATTATCTTATTCATTTATCTTCAGTTGTCTTTCGCTGATTTATGATTACTTTGAAATCTAAATTAAAAATCAAGAATAAATTTCTGAGATGAATTTGTTTGTAAATCTAAGAGAGATTTTCAAACTTATATAATTACTAAAATTGATTATTTTTGATGAATGTAAAGATTTTAGATGATCATAATATTTTAGAATTCATGGTTATAAAATTAACAAATCTCAAATTTTCAGTCTCTGATTTTATAATTGTTCCAGAATCTGAACCAATACAAAAAATCTGGAAGATTAACTGCTTGTAAACAAGTGAAAGTTATTAAAAACCTCTATAGTTAATAAAAATGATAATTTTTAGTGAATCTAATAGACTTTGATGACCGCGGTATTTTGCAATTCGTGGTAATAATAAAAACAAATCTTCTTTTCTCATTCTCTGATTTATAAATGTTTCGAAATCTAATCTGATGATCAAGAAAAAGTAAAAAATAAGATTAAATGTTTTTAAATGCGCGAAAGGTTTTAAACACTTATATTAATATTAAAAAATTATAATCTTTAATGAATCTAGTAGTTTTTGATGATTTCGATGCTTTATAATTCAACGTTATATCATTCGCAAATCGTTAGTTACTTTTCTATGATTTAAATTTATTTTGAAATTTGAAATGAAGTTCCAGAAAAATAACTCTATCGGTCATTGTTTGTAAATCTGAGAGCAATAAAGTAATAAACAATAAAGTAATGATAATTTTCTTAACAGAAATCCCAACTCAACTGAATTTGGGAAATAAAATACACAACAATCCAACCTCCATTCTCTAGCCTTACAAAGATAAGAAAATAAAAATATGTACAAAAACATAAAAATAAAGAAAAAGAATCAATTCAAGAGCTAGCAGAGAATGGATAAAATATTTTGTGCAAAAACCTAATTCATGGAAAACTGATTTGCATATGAAACAGGAAGACATTATTAACCCAACGTAAAATTATTGTGAAAAGAGAAAAATACCCTACTTTATTCTGGTGTGAGTAATTTAGGAATAAAAAAAAGTCTAGCAACGTATTCGAATGCAGCGAGATTAGAGATAAAATGGCGAAAGAAGAGAA
>JAPMOQ010035088.1:10982-24497 GCA_026543055.1 Argiope trifasciata | reverse complement strand
ATTTGATTTTGAGAAAATTCGTAATTAAATTCGATAAAAACAAGAAGTGAAAACTATTTTTTCGACATTTAATAAAAGTTGTGGATGTTATGTTTAATTTTATTGTATGTTGCATTTTATTTTGAAATATTTTTATATAATGATGGATATTGTTTTCGGGTAGCATTTGAGATATAATTTTAATGAAGAATACATCGACATTTTTTTAGATATTCCTCCTAATAAGTCGTAAAAATAAAATCAGGAAATGAACGAAAATAATTTGTAATCATTTATTCTTTTCTTTGTTTTTCGATATTTTTGTTTTGAATCAAACGGATGTCATCTCGATTATATTTTGTTATATTTAATATCACTATGGGGAAACTGATTGTATATATTCCAAAAATATTATATATCAAATAAAATATACCAGAAATATTTTAATTTTATATTTTTAAGAAATCAAAAGTAGTTGTTTGACAAAAATTTGCTCATTTTTCCTTCACCATTTTTGCTACTATCTTACTTCGTTCAGAAAACTCAGAAAATTTTTGGTTCTAAATTATGCCTCAAAAATAAAGGAAAGGTCTTTCTCCATTCTCAAAATATTTTTACGTTGAGTTAATAACGCTTTCTGTTTAAGCATGCAAAACCGTTTTTCAAGTCCTGAACTTTTTCGAACAATACTTTTGCCATTCTGCGCTGCAACTTAAAATATCCCTTGTTTCTAGAATACTATTTTTTTGCTCCTTTCTCTACGCTTCTAGATGAAGGAGATAGTTACAATTTACCTTTTTTTACTGTTTTATTTAGTTTCGTTTTTGTATTTCCAGAGTAATGGTTTTTAGAGGAAAAAGTAATTACTATTGTCTAGAGTTTTTGCATTGGGGTATTTGTTTAAATATTTTTTTATTATTTATTTTCTTAACGTATTTGCAAATAAATATGGTCCAATGGTCTTTTCTATGATTCTTCTTTCTTCGAGGATAACCATTTATTTCATTTGAAAAGTTTTAAGGCTTCTCTTTTTTTTAATCTTTAGTATTCCATGAGTTAAAATATGGGCAATTTCTTTAAAAGTGATACATTTATTTTTATTACATAATTGTAGGTTACGAAATGGCAGCATCCGGTCATTTGTTTGGAATGTCTTTCGTGAATTGATGCTTGTTATGTTTTTTAGCTAAGAACTATTATGGTGTTCTGCTTAAAAATGATTTGTGAGAACACAAATATAGTGAACACATACAACGCTAAAACTGTCATTTCTTCATGAAAGATCTCTAGGTGGAATACAGACGTAAAAATTCAAAACTATAATTATAATGATGACAGCACAATAATCTTATGTAAGAAAAAAAATTAATGCTTTTTTTTCTCTTCTTGTAATCATCATTATCATCATAATTTTCGTCTTTAAAGTTTTGAAAAGAATTTATTTCAAATGAACTACTTTTACTTTGTAACTTCCGTATTTTCACATGGAAAAAATATGTTCCACTATTGTAAAAAAAATTAATACGATCTTTCAATCTTTTTAAAAACTTACTTTTTCATATGATATTTCATACCTTCTTAAGATTTTTCAAATATTGTAAAAATTTTTCACCATCTTATATTACAAATTTTGTAAAAAACTTTCGCCATATGATGTTTCGTATTCTGTTAAACTTTTACACTTTTGATATTTCAAACATTCTAAATACTTTCCACTATGTGATATCTCGGACTTCGTAAAAAATCTCTGAAATAGGATATTTTAAAAATCGCTTAAACATTCACCCATATTCTATTACGAACTTAGAAAGAACTTTCGTCCATGTGATATTTCTGGTTTTTTAAAAACATTCAACAAAAATAGGATGTTTTTAACTATATAAAAACATTCCATAATAGGATATTTCGAGCTTTGTAAAAACATTCCATAATAGGATATTTCGAGCTTTGTAAAAACATTCCACAATAGGATGTTTTAACTTTGTTAAAACATTCCACCGTATGTTATTTCGAACTGTGTAAAAACTTTCTCCCATGTGATAGTTCCAACTTTATAAAATATTACCTCAATATGATATTTCTAACTTTATAAAAATGTTCCCCATATGATATTTTTAATTTTATAAAAACCTTCCACAATAGAATATTTCGATCTTGGAAAAACCTTTTCGCCATATGTAAAAACATTGTAAAATTTTCCGCCATATGATATTTCTAATAATCTAAAAACGTTTTGACATATGATATTCCGATGTTTGTAAGAACTTTATGCAATTTAATATTCCGAAAACTTTATAACAAACTTTCCCATTTTAGAGAATATTTTTTTGAGGAATACTCCCTTTTTTAACATTCAATTAAATGTCTATATCATAATTTGTCATCGTTTCCTAAAAATTAATGTTTGCATCAAATTATACTACATATATTTTATTTTGCCGCACTTTTCTTTTCAGTACTACATGAATGCTCCTCGCAAAGTTAAGAAGCTGCCTGAGCCATCTAACATCTAATTGTACATTCCTGGTAACAATTCAACATTTTTATTACTCTTAAAAAATAGACAACACGGTCATATAGATAAGCTTAATTATATATTCAATGTTCAAGCACATGTTTACAGAATTAAAATATGCTAATAATAATAATAATAAAATGCTCTCAACTGTAATTTAAGCATTTATTTGATGTATTCCTAAGACGATTCTGTATACAAAATCGATAGAAAAATTAATAATAATTTCGAAATCAAGTTTGACTGATTAAAATATGCTAATAATAATGATTAAATCTCCTTAACACTAATTTAAATATTTATTTGATTGTATTTCTAAGACGATTTTGTATACAAAATCAATTGAAAAATTAATAATAATTTGGTAATTAAGTTGTGACTTTAGTTCTTGATAAATTGCCAAATGTGACAACATTCTGCATCATTTTCTAATAACCATAAAAGCAAAAAATATATTGCTCAAAAGAAACGAATCGCATATTTATTGCCTATGCATCTAGAGGCTTCAAAAGCCCTTTAACAAAACAACATCATATTTCCGCATGATAAAACAAGAAACTAAAAACAGAATAGTAAAGCAATGTAACATTGCAAAAAAGTTATATAATTAAATATTTGTATAAAAAATAATAATTGTTTAAGTTTTATCAGAAAAATAAAAATAGATAAGTTAAAATTGTTTGCAAAGATATATCTGAAAAGTAATTAAAATTAGATAAAATAGGAAGCCCAATAAAGTGCTATTAGAAAGATAAATCGTTCAATTCTAAAACACTAGAAAAAAAATTGCTTTATCATCTTATTTGAGGAAAGAAGTCAGCATTGTAAATTGTTATTATCATTTTGAGAACATGATGTGGTTTTGGTTTGGGGCTCTTGAAGAGACAAAATACCTCAAAATTGGGTTAAGATAAGCAAATGACAGTTTATCGATCACCATAAGAATCAAAATATTAATTGTTCAGTGACATAAATTTAATTCTTGTACATTTTAATAACTAGTTTCAAAATTAATTTTATACAGAATGTACAACAGCAATTTTAATTATTGAAAGAACACAATTAAAAGTGTTGTAATTTAATATAGAATTGTTGCCAGAGCACACTTGCAACTTTCTGGAAGAAAACAAAAAATTAACTTAAAAACAGACGATTAACAATTTATAATTCTTTTTATTTTTATGTTTCTTTTATTAAAGAAAAATAAATATTTTAATCAATTTTCTCAAAGAATTCCTTAAAACCTTTCTCATATTTCAATTCTGTCAGCAATGTTTGATATTTATTAAAAATATTAATAATCTATAGTAAGAAAATAACTTATGGCATCGTCTAAAAATCTTTTGGTTAACTGATATTCTTATTTTAATTAAAAATAGTTCAGACGATAAGAGGACTTTTAATTTCAAAAAATATTAATGGATAACAAACAATTTCATTAAAAATGTTAGAAATGCAATTATTATAGTTTGAAGCAACGTTATATATATAAATGTGCGTTAGAAAAATAAAAGAATAAATATAATATGTTGTACATAGATTCTCCCAAAAAATTAATTATATTTTCATGTTCCTAAATTTTGCATATTGTCATATATTTTATAATATAAAGCTTCATCATAAAAATATGAAAACCAATGTGTGAAATCTCTTAAGTTTTGTTTGTGTTCATAGTAAAAGTTTTAAAAAAATTATATGTTTTTCATAGAATAAAAGAGACAATAATGGAATGTTACCTTTAGATTCTTTTATATGTACACAACGTTCCGTATTTCTACTAATTTCGCATCTTCAAACCTATTTAGATATGCTTATTTTTAAAATTAAAAGAATTAATAACATATTTAAAATAAACTTTTATTCCATGAGTTCGAAATCAATCAATGCATAAAATATGCCGTGTTCAAATATTTGTCTATTCACGAATTAGCAACTTTTCACTTATTCAAATATATTTCATACTAGCCGCCTTTGGCGACCAGCTGATTCGCCATGAGTAATGTCTTCTAAAAATTTTTTTTTCGGTGATGTTGCCAAAATATTAAATATTTTTTAAAAAAAGCGAAAAAGGGGAAAAAAATTATTCAATAAATGATTTAAATGTTGCAAACGATTATAGAAACCTTGGATTTTCATTCACTTTTTAGAAACTATCACATTTTATAATGGAAAAAAATTATTGAATTAATGATACAAATATCGCAAACGATTATAGAAATATGCCATTAAGTCGGGATTTCAATGCATATCCTGTCTAAATTCAATCCGGTTTACCATAAATAAAGAAGATTTGTTGAATAAATGATTTTGATATTGCAAACGATAATAGAAAACTTTGCGTTGCATTTATTTTTTTAGAAAGTATCACGTTTTATATTTCTTTTATTTTATCCAGTCACGTGCTAAAATTTGTATTTTTTTAGATTTATTTGCGACTAGCCGCCTTTGGCGACCAGCTGGTTCGCCATGAGTAAAGCATTCTAAAATTTTCAATTAAATCACATATTCATTAGCCTTGAAGTAATTCTGGGCATTGATTGACCTGAAATTAGTATTTTCTTTAAGATGATGGACGGAAAGTTCTAAAAGTACACCTTTTCCTAGTAATATTCTTTAATTTGATAAATCTGTCAGTTTTAGCCATCGGTTATGCTTCCAAAATATTAAAAAAAATTTCGATGATGTTGCCAAAATATTAAATATGTTTTTTTAAAGAAAGCGAGAAAGGGAAAAAAAGTATTGAATTAATGATACAGATATTGCAAACGATTACATAAATATGCCATTAAGTCGGGATTTCAATGCATATCCTGTCTAAATTCAATCAGGTTTACTGTAAATAAAGATGATTTATGGAATAAATGATTTTGATATTGCAAACGATTAAAGAAACCTTTGCTTTGCATTTATTTTTTTTAGAAAATATCACATTTTATGTTTCTTTTACTTTATCCAGTCACGTGCTGAAAGTTGCATTTCTTTCGACTTGATTTACGATGATCGTTTTTTATCCAGTCACGTGATAAAAACATAGTTAAAATATTTCTTTAAAAATTCGTTAAAAATAGAAGCTTGCATTATAAATTTAAAAAACTGATACCGTTAGAAAGCTAATTTTTTATCTTTAAATTGATGTAAAAATCATGTTTATGCGATCATATTTTCGGAAGTTATAGCGGAAAAACGTCGAAATTTCGCTTAAATTTTAATTAATTCAAATTCTAATTAAAACTTTGAAAAAAGGGCTCCGAGGTGCACATTCCGGACCTCCAAGGTATATATGTACCAAATTTGGTAGCTGTAGGTCCAACGGTCTGGCCTGTAGAGCGCCAACACGCACACACACACACACACACACACATTGAGCATAGATGACACATAAGTATAGATGACAGGTTTTTTTTTAATTTGAACTTCCGTCATTGTTTTCTTTTATTTTATCCAGTCACGCGATAAAAAAAAACATGGTTAAATATTTCTTTAAAAATTCGTTAAAAATAGTAGCTAAAGCTATACGTTAAAACAATGATAAAATTAGAAAGCTAATTTTTTAATCTTTAAATTCATGTAAAAATCAGTTTGTGCGATTATATTTTCAGAAGTTTTAGCGGAAAAACGTCGAAATTTCGCTTAAATTTTAATTAATTCAAATTCTAATTAAAAATTCGAAAAAAAAAGGCTCCGAGGTACACATTCCCGACCTCCAAGGTATACATGTACCAAATTTGGTAGCTGTAGGTCCAACTGTCTGGCCTGTAGAGTGCCAACACAGACACACACACACACGCACACGCACACACACACACACACATTGAGCTTTATCATAAGTATAGATTATTAAGATTATTCGCTTTGGTTAAAAGAGAGTTACAACTTTGGCTCAATAAAAAAAATGGGAAATGAACTTGAGAAGCTGAATATTTAAGATTTCTCAGAGAAGCATTGAAAACCCAAACAAGAAAATAAAATTATCCCCGCGCATTTGTGTTCTTCTATAGTAAAATTTCATACTTCAATACCAATTAATGATTGGATCTGCTGTCGATTTATGATATATATATATACACGTTACAGAAGACTACAAACGTGGTTATGACTTAGCTACTTATACACCACAACTCCTTTTACCGAACGGACGTCATTCATTCATCCACAGATCGTAATTTAGAAATGGATCATGGAACGATCATCTCTGAGCCAGTTCCATCGCCCCCTAAAAAGGGTTGTGCCGTGTGTGATCGAACAAAGTCGAACTTTCACCTTAACGATGCTCGTTAACAACGAAAGTCGTTCACTTCTACCATAATTCAAAAGAGTTACCTTCATTCGAGCTTGGTATGACCAAGTGGCATTAGACCCACCACCAATTGATATCAATTTTTCGGTGACAGCAACGCGTCTGGTACCAGCTAGTTTCTTTATAAAAACCCTATTTATTAGGATAAATTCCATGACTATTTATTGTACTTTCTGGTAAATACAAGGATTCCGTTATATGTTCTGCTACTTTTCTCCCACCATTTTCGATTTAATCTGGCTCCGTTCGAAAACGCGGCTGAATTTTCCTTCCTAAATTACCTCCACAAAAACAAAGCAGGCTCTTTTCCGCGTTCGTAAAATATTTTTACACTGGGTTAATAACGCTTTTCTTCCTCGCATGCAAAACCAAGGCGCTGGTCCTTTCATACCATATTTTACCATTCGCCTTTACTGCTTTAAGCTGCGCTTGTTTCATTTTTATGTACTGCAATGTGTTTTTTTTTCCCCTCTTCGCTCAAACGATCTTTTTCTGTTGTGGTTATTTCATTCCCGTTTTTGTGTTGCTCCTTGAAGTTATGGGAGGGTAGGGAAAAAGTAATTACTATTGTTTCGGATATTTATGACGGAGTATTTGTTTAAACGCCGAATTATCCTTTTTTTAAATGCTCATATGTTGTTGCAATTAATTGCGACTCTTAGTGTTTTCAGGTTTATACTTTTAATTTTTAATTTAAGGAGCATTAAAAGTCAAGTATTGCCTCAAAATCTCAAAGAACTGTCAAAAGTCAAAATTATGATTGCAAAGAATCGATATGTTTCTTAAGGTTACCACATACGTTTGAAGGTAAACTTTTGAAAAACTGGATTTTTCAAAAACTGTTTAAAATTATGGTTTTAGATGTACTGTCAATTGTTATACAAAATATCATAAATAAAACAAAATTATTTGGAAATGTAATATATTTTGGGAAATAGGAATGTTTGTAGTCAATTCTAATGACATTTAACCAAAACGGTAAACACAGTACACAAAATTGTAAAGCAGCAATAAAATCCTATTCATCGTACACAAATAATAGAATATAATGATGAATGAAATGAACCAAAATGTAAGAAATATTTTGATATACAAAGAACTTATGGGTAAAAATATACGTATATATGCCTTTTTTCTATCAATTAACTACTTAATTTCTCGGAAAACATCTATAAATGATGAAATATTTCACCAACAATAACATCTTTGGTTCATTTCATTGCCCGTATTATTTAAGACACTTAATTGCCCGTATTTTATTAGTTTTTCAGATATCATGGTAAAGATGGAGAATTTTTATGAAATTTAAAGGTTTGTGAAAACTGAAGATGAAGACAAATTTTAGTAGAAAAAATGTGACTTTGGATGAGAGGTCAGGCCTTTCTTTTTCTAGGAAAGATACATTGTTTTGGAAAGTGGATGGTCTGAACTACAAGCCCTAAAAATTTAAAAAAATCAACCACAGACAATTAACGTAGACAAGACCTTAAGTGCAAGATACACATTTTACATTCTTGTTTATATCGCATAGTGAAAGCATATTAAACATCAAAACAATCCGAATTCGAGATTTTGAAATCTCTCTACGTTTTAGACATCTCTGAGTTTGAAATGCACATATTTTGAAAATTGCTGTCTGTTTATGACAAAGATAAGTTAAAACAGTTTATGCTCTATGGCTGAAATTCGCTTTTCTTATTGTATTTTATATTATTATTGTATTTTCTGGTACTTAATATTGCATTTTCTTATTGTATTAATTATTGTATTGTATATCATCATTGCATTTTCTGGTACTTATTAGTGTATTATCGCATTTTCTTATTGTATTTATTATTGTATTGCATATCATTATTGCATTTTTTGGTACTTATTAGTGTTTTATTGTATTTTCTTATTGTATTTATTATTGTATTGTATATCATTATTGCATTTTCTGGTACTTATTAGTGCATTATTGTATTTTCTTATTGTATTTATTATTGTATTGTATAACATTATTGCATTTCTGTTACTTATTAGTGTATTATTGTATTTTCTTATTATATTTATTATTATTGTGTTTTCTGGTGCTTATTATTGTATTTTTTTTGCGTTTCTTATTGTATTGTATATAATTATTGCATTTTTTGGTACTTATTGGGGTATTATTGAAATTGTATTTATTATTATTGTATTTTCTGGCAACTACAAAGATTCCGTTATACGTTCTGCTATTCTTCTCCCACCATTTTCGATTTAATCTGGCTCCGTTCGAAAACGCGGCTGAATTTTCTTCCTAAATTACCTCGACAAAAACAAAGAAGGCTCTTTTCCGCGTTCGTAAAATATTTTTACGCTGGGTTAATAACGCTTTTCTTCCTCGCATGCAAAACCAAAGCGCTGGTCCTTTCATACCATATTTTACCATTCGCCTTTACTGCGTTAAGCTGCCCTTGTTTCATTTTTACGTACTGCAATGTGTTTTTTTCCCCTCTTTGCTCAAACGATCTTTTTCTGTTGTGTTTATTTCATTCCCGTTTTTCTGTTGCTCCTTGAAGTTATGGGAGGGTAGGGAAAAAGTAATTACTATTTGTTCGGATATTTATGACGAAGTATTTGTTTAAATGCTGAATTATCCTTTTTCTAAATGCTCATATGTTGCTGCAATTAATTGCGACTCTTAGTGTTTTCAGGTTTATACTTTTTAATTTGTCCTTTAAGGAGCATTAAAGGCCAAGTATTGCAATAGAATCAAAAATCAAAATTATGATTTCGTTTAATCTATATATTTCGGACATCCCTTAAGGTTAACAAGTACGTTCGAAAGAAAAAAAAATATTTAATTGGATTTTTTCAAAACTTTTTTTTAACTATGGTTTTTATAGTTATTGTCTATAACAATACTAAATACTATGAATAAAACAAAATTATTTGAAAATATAATTTATTTTGAAAAATAGGATAATTTGTAGTAAATTCTAATAAAATTTAACCAAAACGGTTAACATACTACACAAAACTGTGATGTAGCATTCATATTTTTCTTCATACAAAAATTATATTATATAATGATGAATGAAATGAACCAAAATCTAAGAAATATTTTGAGATGCAAAAAAGTTATGGATAAAAATATACTTATATACTCATTTTTTCGATAAATTTTATACTTAATTTCTCGAAAATATCTATAAAAGGAAAACCAACAATAAAACCTTTGGTTCATTTCTTTTCCCATATTATTTAATACATACGGGAAATTTTCATACAGATACCTCTATCAGTTTTTGAGATATCATGATAACGGTCGAGAATTTTTACGAAAATTAAAGATTTGATAAAATTAAAGCCAAATTTCAGCTGAAAAATACATTGTACTTAAAATGTCCCTTCATGATGAGCCATGACTTTTTTCTTAGAAAAGATAAACTGTTTTAGAAAGAGGAATGTCTGAACTACAAGACATAACAATTAAATAATCTTCAATGGGTAGTCAGATACCTTAAGCAAGAAACACATTATTGCGATCTCGTTTATATGGTATAGTGAAAATATATCAAGTGTCAAGACAATCCAGACTCCAGATTTTGAAATATCTCTACGTTTTAGACCTCCCTCAGTTTGAAGTACACATATTTGGAAAATTACTGTCTGGCTATGACAAAGATAAGTGAAAACAATTTGAGCTGGATGGGATACGATCGTTATATTGAATTTCGAGATTTATATCAAATTTTGCGCAAATTCTATTCAGAGAAAGACTGTCTTCCCGACTGTTCGAATATAAACTAATACGAAAAATTCAAAACGAAGAACTGTCGATAAATAAAAGTTAGTACACAGATTTATCATCCATAATGTATACTAAAAATTTGATCCATATATAATTAAAGATTGACTGTCTGTCAGTCTATACTTTCAAATACATATATTTATAGGCGATTAATCAAAACACCATGACTTGAATATGTCAAATTTAGATAAAATTTATTTCATAGATTTATCATCCATGATATAAACACAAAATTTGTTCTAAATAAAATTACAGATTGATTGACTGTCAATCTGTACTTTCAAATACATATATAAACTCGATAAACCAAAAACACAATGACCTGAATATGTCAAATTTAGTATGGAATTTTTCGAATGCAAATATATGTCTTTTTCAAATCTCTGTTTTGTTTGGGTGAGCCAAACACGGTTAAAACAGAAATTTAGTTTCCGGATAAAATTAATCTACTTGCTTGTGTTTTTATTGACCAAATAACTCCCCAAGGATGACACTATAGCGTCAGTAAAAATGATAAATTCTCGCCAGTGGCTACTATTTCATAATTATTGCATATCAATGCCAGGATTGTCATTCTCCAGGATAAGAGAATGGAAAAAAATTGGAGCGGGGACCACTCCTGTTGGTTTAAGTCATCGATCCCACATATAGAAACAAAGACAGCTTCAAACTATTTAGTCAGAAAAAAGGAATTTTTTAAATTAGGGTGTTATGAATCATTAAGACTCACAAATACATCACCCTGGAATAGGACTAGAGCCTCATCCCCATTATTTGGGCACCCTGGGTTCAATTCTCAGTTCAGACATGTTTATTCTTCATCTGAGCTGTCTGTGAGATTTATGAATATAACCTCCTGCAAAAAGGGGTCGTGCAAGGGAGTAAATTAGTGATCGGGGGACAAAGTCGTATTCTTGACCCTAGTTAGCATTACAAAAAGCAAGAGACGTAGAGCTTAAATTGCTGTCTTTATGTCAACGGGCTTGTCCAGTGGTAAGTGTCATATGAAACAACCACAGGTTCACAAAAATCATAAAATATTCATGAAACCAGATACGGAAGTATGTTTTTTGTCAGCGTAAAACTGCAAGCTTTAGGCAAAGTATTGAATACCACAAGAGCTCATATTTTTTAATTTTTATACTTTCATCAGATTTTTGCGCTCCTTAGTAAAGAAAAAGTATTTGTTTTAAGTGCATAGCGAGTAAAAGCTATAAACGATTGACCTTTCACTGAAATTTTGCTTCTGGTCTTTGGTATGGTGTTTTTGAGGATTAATTGTGGGCCTACAGGCTAATGCACAAGTACCAGATTGGTTATATATAATTTGTGATTGAGATTTTCCAGTTGATTTAACGTAAATACTCGTGTGAAAATGGATCATATTTACATCATCAAATGGGAGTTGTCACTTTGAACGTGAAATCATAAAGTTAAAAACATTACGGAAGTTGGTTGCAAATATTTTGAGGAATTCTAGTGTATGTATGAAAAGGACATAATTTACCTCATTAAATAGACATCATAATTTTGAGTTGAGAAGGGATAGAATCATGATGGTATGAATTCATGCCGATATGCTCGTAGTCATTTTACCAAGTAAGGACAAATATTTACCATATACCGAATGGCATTTTTCTGCCTTTGCACATGCGCTGCATACAAGCTCTTATAAATGGCGGAGTGTAAACCCACATGATAAAAAGATATAAATTATGAAAGTTTATCAATAAGTAATTATTTTTCTTAGCAAAATTATTTTTTTATTATTATTTCAAAACTAACCAACTAATGCACTATCTTATATTTCCTGAAAAAAAAGTGCTAAGATCCAGTTTTCCATTCTATTGTTTTGTTTTCTCGCCAATTTCGCTCTAATCTCGCCATGTTCAAAAAAACGCAGCTACATTTTCGTCCTAAATTACCCCAACAAAAATAAAGCAAGCTATTTCTCCGTTCATGAAATATTTTTACGTTGGGTTAATAACGCTTTCTCTCGGCCTCTTGCAAAAACCGTTTTTCCCAGCACTGGGCTTTTTCAAGCCATATTTTACTTATTCTCTTCTACCGCTTCAAGTAATATTTGTTTCATTTTTGTGTTCTGGGATACTTTTTTCGTGCTTTTCATTTTTTTTTTTTTTACTTCTTCCTCCCAGAGACTGAAGAGGGAAATTGTTACAGTTTAGCTCCTTTTTTTCTGTTGAGTTTCGTTCTCGTTTTTGTGTTGCTTTCTCCAGTAAGGGTGGTTTTTAAGAGGAAAAAGTAATTACCATTCTCCTGGCCGTTTGAAACTGAGTGTTTATATAAGTACCGACGGATCGTCGTTTTTTATTCTCTTAATGATTTATAAATCAATGTTGCCGGATGAATATTATTTTGTTTTAACTTTTTTTAAAAAAAGCCTTTGAATAAGATTGAATGTATACATTTTTTATTTATTTAATCACGTACATAGTACTAAAAAGTATAGTGATTGCCAAAAAATTTGAACTCGAGATTTTAACGAATTTACACGTTTCAGACCTCGCTGAGTTCGAAAACACCATTATTTGGAAAATATACATCTCTATGTTGGTGACAAAGATAACTCAAAAGCACTTTAACATAACCACTAGACATAACATAAAATGCGAAAGAAAAACTCAAAAGCACCATAAAGGGCCGTCAATATGAAGCTAATAAGTACTAGACATAACAAAATATAAGCTGACATAACAAAAGCTGACTGGACAAAAGTTGATATAATAAAAGCACTAGACATAACAACAGCTGACTAGACATAACAAAAGTTAACAAGACTGAAGCTGACATAATAAAAACACTAGACATAGCAAAAGCTTAGACATAAACTGACACAACAAAAACACTAGACATAACGAAAGTTGACAAGACTGAAGCTGATATAACAAAAGCACTAGATGTGATAAAAGCTGACAAGACATAAGTTGA
>JAPMOQ010035088.1:0-10972 GCA_026543055.1 Argiope trifasciata | reverse complement strand
CATAAGTTGACATAACAAAAGCACTATACAAAAGTTGACATAACAAAAGCATTATACATAAGTTGACATAACAAAAGCACTATACACAATAAAAGCTGAATAGACATGAGCTGACATAACAAAATCACTAGATATAACAAAAGTTGACAAGACTGATGCTGACGTAACAAAAGCACTAGACATAACATTAAGCGATCCTGTGCCCCAGTGTCTATAACCCTAAGTTATAAGCACTTGAGTGGATGAATAAAAAGCATTTTATTAACGATTCAAAATATGAAAAAGATATATGGAAATTTGAAAAAAAAAATACATAGAAATAGAAAATAAAATAAAGATAAAAAATTTAAAAGAGACGGCAAATCATCCAGGGATCTCCAGAGAGAATCCCATCGGTGTCCAATCCTACACGACTGTATTCAATGTTTTGAAAAGTAATAACTAAATGGAGGGGGAAAGAATACTGCTACGGATTTCTTAATAAGTCGGGTTCGTTTACTTGTAGTGGGGTGAATGGTATAGAGTATAAACAATAATGATTCGTCCTTCAGAAGAAATCCCAACGGCGTTTATTTACACAAAGAAAGGGCAGGACAGCACAAAAATGACAAATATTTACAGACGGTGACTATTTACAGCAGAGACGAAACACACATTTTCTCATGTGCCATAAAAGAATCAGTAAGCATTCAGTTACATAGAGAATTGGGGATCTTATCTCCCCACAGTTACAGCACGGAGTGTTGGCGATGAAATCGATGCAGATATGTCAGGAATGGGTAATACCCAGAAAAAAAGAGAAATTCACTCTGTTCCAGTTGGCAGCGTAAAGAGAACTTTCGGTATTATATTGAATGTGCACTGGCTTTGACCTAGGCGGTTGAAATTCAGTATATAATCTTTGGACCAAATTTGCAGGTTTCTATCACATTTTAAACATAATATGTTCAGAGGAAGTCAAGATGTTTGAATATAAATTAAAGCGATCATTACACAAAGAAGAGAGCTAAATAAAATAAATTCGATACGCAGGTATAACGTCGAGAGTTTAGACATAAGTGAACTTTTAGGCTAAATCTAACTTTGGCTGACCATCTGTCGGTCTGTACTTCCAAAAATAATTAAACGTAATTATTTAAAAACTCGATGTATCAAATATGGTATCGGAATTTGTGACCATAAGTGCAGTTTTGTGTCAAATTTTTGTTTCAATCGGTTGAAAAAAAAACGTTTCTAAAACACAAATTATATTTTTGTTCACAACGAACCGCATGCAGAGGACTAATTACTACATAACATGACAAAAAGTACATGATAGATTCAGTAAAAATCATAAATTTGAGCCAAAAGTTAATATTTCTTAACTATTATATGTGCGTGTTATAAAAAACATTCTGTAGCATGAGGAAGTTTATTAGAAACTACGAGAGAAAAATTTGTGGCGTCTATACTTATGGTTTGTTTTCTTTTTTTCCCCTAAAACCAAATTAAACGACAGCTATCTGCACCATTATTAAACTAAGGATCTATAAAATTTTAAGTTACATACATATTATGCATGTTTTAGTTTAGTTTCATTGTTTTAACGTCCAGTGTTATAGCAACACTAGGGTTCTTTGGGGACGGACCTCGAAATGTTGAACACCTGCCAGATTACGAGGACTTTTCATTTGGTGTACCCCTCTCTACACCATACCAACCTGTGGTAGAATTGTGACCCGGACCCGTATAACGCGTACCAGAACCGCGTGGGATTAGGTCTCGAACAGATTATTTATTTTTGTATCACGTTGTATCAATTTTGAACGAGTTAAGCTTTAAAAAATGATAATTTGTTGCCATTGTGATTTTAGGATTAGGCTAAATACATCTTTCTTTTAATCAATCTAAAAAGGAACCAAAAATCTGAAATAACAAATAATGGTTGTTTTAAACTGTTGAAACAGAACTGTTCGAAAAATGTAAATTTTATATTTAAACCACATCATCCTAAATGGCGAATATTTATGGATTAAATTCTTACATCATAATTGCTTTATGAATTAAAAGAAAATAATCGAAAGCAAAAAGATAAATAACACAAGATTATCTGATGTAAAATTTTTTTGTTTATTTTTGAAAGAGATTAGTTTACTCTCTTATTTCTTCATAAAAATAAACTAGATGAAATCGCGTCATATTATGTCACAAACTTTTAAAAGTCTATTTTGTATAACTTCTTTTATGACTTAACATTTTCACTGCCTGTCTCACGAATCTCGTGATAATTTTGACTCGCCAGCTCTTAAAAGTTTTACTCTATTTGAAACACGAGCTGCAGTTAAAAATCTTCTTTAGAAAAGTTTCTAACTTTAACTAACTTTTACTAAAATCTGCTTCTAAGTTTTAGCAGAAGTAACTAAAGCTAGGCTTCTAAAAAACTATGCATAAACTAGTACTTTAACCAGACTCATAAAATTCTTATAAACGCGATATTTGACATTATATAAAATTTAAAATTTACCTAACTTTGAAGTTTGCTAGAAGATTCTCTAGTATAAAACTTCATAGATGATATGAATAATAAAAATATTACTGAATGGATTTTTAAAAAACGAAATACCTGTCTGGGAATTAAGAAAATTTAAATCTAATTATTTCATCAAAAAGCATATATAAAAAATATGATTATAAAAAACATTCTTTATTCATATTAATATCAATATTTTAAAGCTATAAGTTAGAGACAAGATTAATTTTTAGTTGAATATATTTTAGAAGAAAAAATGTCAGAGTTTGTCATTCATATTTTTTTTCAAAATGCAAGGTGGTTATAATTAAAATTCCTCTTTGAATTGGTCATAAATGGAAAAATACTTGATCAAATGTTATCAAATCTGCTAAAAAAGAATATCATTAAAATCTCTTTGCCGGCAAAAAAAAGTTCAAAAACTGACTACCAGAGGGAAATGTCACTGTATAAGTTAAGCCAAATTTGATTAAATGTGTGTCTTTATGAAACGTGTTGCAAAGTATGTTCAATGTTGCGTCAGACATTTTCTGAAAACAAGTTAAATCACATTACTGAGTTCTCAACAGTAGCTCTTAGCAGATCAGGGGGAATGTTTCGTACAGGCCGGTGTATCACATCTTCAATATCCACTAAACTGTTTAGATTAGCACCAAAAACAGTGCTTTTGAGATAGCACAAATCGTACATGTTTTATAACACGTTTCAGAAACGATTAAACACATTCGAAACATTTGTCATCACATCTTGCTTTGCTTACCAATGTTGCATACAGCGACACTTCATATCTGGTGGCGAATTTTTGAACTTTTTTTGGCAGAAAAGAAATGGCCATGACCTGCTTTGAATTATTGCCAAGTTTGATAAAATCTGCTTCTATAGTTTTCTTTGTATGACCATTCCATAATGGATCTTTAGTTATAACCATATATAAATTCCCTAATTCTTGATAATTTTAATGATTATATCAATAAAATACTTATTTCTACATTAAAACTACCATTTCTTACACTGTAATTGGATGTCAAGGCAAGCAAAGAGATAGAATGACATTTTAAATCATTAATTTAAAAAAGTAATGTATTACATATATTTTGATAACAAAAGAAAAGTATCATAATTTTCTAAACATAAAATAAACTTTTTGTGCAATTACTTTCAATGTTTATTGTCAAAAAGTAAAGTTTTCGAAATAAATCAAATACACGTGATTTCATTTTGAATTTAACTAAATCAGCTGTTTCGTTCATAAAAACTTTTTTTAAATTTCTGGATCCAGCGAAGAGTTCAAACTGTTATCAGAATCATGCATAAAAGTGTAGAGGATGAAAAATCGTCTTCAAAAAGCTGAATTTAGAAAAAAAATATTTGATGCCATCTTTACAATACCAAATTGTTATGATAACCCTATAATCTTAATTTTATTTCAGCAGTTCATTTTATAAGGGATACGATTTAAGAGTGATATACATTTTTTTCATTCTCTGGAGAGTTAGATAACTCTCACAATTTACAAATCCTAACAACACCTGTTCCAAATTCTTTTTTCTGTTAAAAAATACTGGAGAAACATGATTTTCCAACTCTAACATCGGCAACAAGATGTTTCTTGGTCATTAAGATATGCTAACTAAGGGTAGAATTCTAATCACATATGACAATTCACAAATTAGACAAATTCTAACACCACCTGAAATAGTTATTCCAAATTCATTTTTACTTTTAAATAATTGTGTAAAAACAGAATTTTCCAGCTATAAGATAGGCAACAATATACTTCTTGGTCATCGAGATACACTAACTAAAGATATTATGATCCTATTCTGACAACTCACATAGTCTAACAAAACATGAAACGCGAAAATGTGATGACCATTCAGTTAAACTCATTATGACTAGTTGAAACTAAATTCCCTTTGTATTAAAATGTAAATGAAACCAACTTTAGGTAAGAAAACTATGTTTATGCAGGAATTTTATAATGCGTAAAACTTGTACTTATTAATTTGCGCACCATTCAAAGAAAATATAATGGAAATCTACAAAGGATGTACATTGGAGTAGTAGCTGATGGGTTTTTCAAACTAAATCCCATGTTTCATACAAAATTGAAATTCATGTATTGGGATATTCTGTTTTACAAATGTGGGACTTTCAAGCTCTATGAAAACTAACATAAATGTTTTTACATAGAACATTTTCAAAATTATATTATACTTTTTTAAATACAAACAAAGGATATAAAATAATAATAAATAAAATATATACATGTTTATATATATAGTTATATATAAATATACATATTTGCATATATAGCTACATATAATTATACATATTTATATACAAAACATATTTTTTCATAAAGATATTCTTAATTTTTCTTAACACCGGTATTAAAACTTATTGTAACAGCCTCGCTTTTTTTTAAACAGTGGGTGACCGAGCTCCGCTAGGAGAAAACAGGTATCGAAGCTAACTCGAAGATTTAAATTTTCAATTGTGATTTATCAAAACAATACATGCCATAAGAAAATTTGTGAAACCATTGGTGGAAAGATAACCGGTTAAAGTGCACCATTGTAAACTATTCTAAACAAAGTTAGAGTTTGGAAAGGGAACTATTCTATACAAAGGTAAAGTAAAGGTAAAGATTGAAGTGTGTTGAAGTTCAATATTTTTGACAAATTTATTTAGAAAAACCAAACATATATACATACATAAGAAACATATTATAAACCTATAACAGCATAAACATAAAACTTTATTAGTTCGCCATATTGGCTATAGATGGCAGCACGTTACCGCTTGAAAATTTAAGTAGCCATTATGTCGAACTAATAAAGTTTGAAAATATCCTATCTGTAACTCCGAACTGCTCGACCATAGCGCTTCAAAACTGGCGCCAATCGATTCCTCGTGGCCAAAAACCCCAGACCCCCAAGTTTAACGGAGTTTATTAATTCTGGGGCGATTTTCGACTTGGCAACCATTCCTCGTATTATAGTGTTAGATTTATCGTACATGTGGTGGCATGGTGGTAAGGTCTCGACTTCGGAACAGGAGGGTTGCAGATTCCAGGCCCGATTCCACCGAAGAACCACAGTGTAAGTGAGTCTGGTGCACATTAAATCCTTCAGTTCCATACGACCTCCCGCTGGTGTGACGTAGAAATGTGAGGTTCAAAATTACGTCAATCCCAAAATAACCCTAGTGTTGCTTCAAAATGGAACGTAAATATAACTAAACTGCACTAAACTCGAGCATGCAGTAAAGACATTATATTGTAATTTTAAAAAAATTCAAACAGTAAATTTTAATGAATCTCCACGTTACAAACCACCCTGACTTTAAAAAGCAAATTTTTCGAAAATGTTCTGCCTGTCACAAAAATAACTAAACAACGATTCTGGCTAGAAAGTCGCAATTTGGTATATGGTCTTCAGATCAAATTTATAGATTTCTAGCGACGTTTAAACAAAATCAGATCAAAGCAAGTCTTTCTGGCTGACTGTTAAAATGTAAGTTAACACGAGAACTACAAAATGAAAAGAGTTAGACTAATAAAAGTCAAGATATAGATTTTACATTTTTAATGTAGACAACTGTCAAATTTTGAGTCAAATGCAACAACTAGTTGGTAATTTATCGGTTTGTACTTTCAGAAATATGCAAAGATGATAACACAAAAACGCAAATACTTAAATATTTTTAATTTTTTACTGAATTTTTTTGGATGACAAATGTTTTTTGTCTAATCTTCGTTCCAATCGGATGAGGAAAAACGTGTCTAAATTGCAAATTCGGACAGCATGAAAAAGATTTATCCCCAAAGATCGAACAGCGCTAAACTTTATTAATGAATTCAGAACAATTTTTAATATTTTGTAGCTAATGCTGGCATGTTATGCAAGGCATCCTATGAGATAATACGTTTATTAGAGATTAAGAAAGAAAATTTTGGTGAGACCAAAACATTGGGCTTAATCTATTTTCAAATGGTTAGATGAGAACTTACAACATGTAAGATGGTTCCTTCCCCGAAAGATTTTTCTCTTACTCTTCAAATTAATAACTTAGTCACTCTTAGTTCTTTCGTTAAAAAGATTTTTAAAAATTCTAATATATATTTTTAATGGCGCAATTTTATCAATAATAAAAATTTCACCACATGAATTATAAAGATTCTCCAACAACCTAATAATCTATTCAACCTCAAAACATATTATTTCTTGTTTATTACCCTTCTAATATGTTTTCATTTTTTTTTTTCTAATCAAAAATGTAATATTTTCTTAGATTAAGCTGGAGATTATTTTTGTCATTCCTTCTTAATGTTACTTCCCATGTTTTACGATCCTTAACCTTTATTTTATTATTATCCATAAACAAAACAAAATATTTAGTAGACAATTCAAGAGAACTCCCTTGACGACGATTCAAAACATATTTACTTTTATTGCAAATGCTTAGTTAAAACAACCAGTACCTATAACCGCATTCCTGCTTGACAAAAAAAAGAGGAAACTGTAATATATGCCGACAATTAAGTTACACAATTTATCTCAATACAATTCCCTCCCATTATATAGCCACTTAATAAACACAAAAAGCAAACAACGAGCACTCCTAATTTCCGATTCCGAATACAGCAGGCTATCCAATCGGTTCACAAAAAGAAAAAAAAGTGGGCGGAGCCTGGTATCATACGTAAGAAAAGAGAGAACGCATCAGAGAAAAAAGACATATGCGGAACTTTATTAAACTAATTAACAACTCCTACGGGGACCATTCGGTTGGAAAGAAGGAAAAACAATCAACTGGAATAAGATAAACAAGAACGGACTTGCCAGAGAAAAGGAGGATATTCTGGAAGAAGAACTGAGGCCGTTCCAACAAGAATTAGCTTTATTGAGGAACCGTTTAAGGTTGACTAATGAATATTAATCGTTCATGTGAACCGTTCAAACAATTCGTATGAAACTTCTAAGAAGAGCCAAATAAAAAGTGATATGGCACATTTTGAGGAGAATAAGTCAGTTGGTAAAAGAAACCAGGCCGTCTAATTTCATGTACATCTTATAAATAGTTTGGGATAAATGAAAAGATTGGGAGAAAAGTAACCAATGTTGCTAGGGTTTTAAAGTTAGTGTTTAGAAGATACAAAAATATGTTAATAATATTGTTTTACATTCTATTTAATTGAGCTTTTACTAATCACAAATTTGTCACAGTTTAACACTTAAATGTACAGAGATTTGCAGTGTCTGTGTAAAACATCATATATATTTATGTAGCAACCTCTGGATAGGTTTTTGAAGAACTTTTTAATTTTATTGTTAGAGGAATTAATTTTATTGATTAACTGTATTAATAATTAAAGAAATGAATTATTAAAGAAAGTTTAAATTATTAAATTAAGTTTTATTAAAGAAACGAATCAAGGTGATTAATGAAAATTAACTGTTCATGTGAACCGTTCAAACAATTCTTATGAAACTTCAAGAAGAACCCAAAAAAATAATAGGAGAAATTTTGAAAAGAATATGTTTGTTTTTAAGAGAAACAAGGGCCTCTAACTTCATATACATCTTGTAAATAGTTTGGGATAAATTAAAAGATTGGGAGAAAAATAAACAAAGTTGCTAGGCTTTTAAAGTTAGTGTTTAAAAACTACAAAAATATGTAAAACTATAAAACTTCTATTTTTTATTCCATTTAGATGAGCTTGGATTAAACTTAAAAATGTATAATAACTTAACACTTAATGCATAGAGATGTAGGTATACATCTTATGTTTAAAACTTCATATCTGTTTACATGCATCATATAAATAGTTTGGAATAAATTAGAATAGCCTTCGAAAATTGACAAAAAATGTTAAAACGTAATAAAGTCCTTAGATATTGCCGAATTTAAAGCTTAAAAAAATACAAAAATATGTGATTTAATTCTATTTTATCTACTGTTTCATTGAGTTTGTATAAGCACTAAAAATTCTCAGAGTTTAACTCCTATATATAATTGTATTAGCTCGAAAAATTATCATAGTTTAACCCCAAAATGTATGGATATGCCGATCTATGTAGTATATTTAAACCTCGTATCTCTTTAAGTAACAGCATTTGTAAAGTTTTTAATTTTTTATTTTAATTTGTTGTCGTTAGAAGAATGAATTTTCTTTAATTTCTTAAAGATTTTGCTTTATCGAGGAATCGTTTAATGTTAACTAATGAATATTTATCGTTCATGTGTACCATTCAAATAATTTTTATGAAACTGTCAAGAAGCTCTTCCTGGTAAAATAAAAAGTATTATGGGACATTTTCAGAATAATAAGTTAATTGCTAAAAGAGGCAAGAGTCTTTAATTTCACATGAATCATATAAATAATTTGGGATAAATCAAAAAATTGGGAGAAAAGTAATAACAAATATTTAATATGTGGTAAGTTTTATTCTATGTTAATCCAAGGTAATTTTCAGCAGCCTATTAAAATTGAAATATTTTATTCTGATTCCTGAAAAAGGATTGTTATTATTTTATATTGGAATTTTATCAGGATTGCTTGAAATGAATAAAAGATCTGAAGGATAAGAAATTAAAAATTAAATAAGTATTGAAGTTCCAAGATATTCACTGGAAATTTCAAAACCCTTCTTAAATATAAATACTTAAAAATTTTCATTAAGATCACCATGATTATATGAAGCTTATTAAATGTCTAAAAGATAAGGCATTAAAATTATATAAGCATTAAAGTTTGAAGGTATTCACTAGAAAATGCCAAACCTGTCATTAATAAAAGTGTATCAAATAAAAATCTGATCATTTTCCAATTATCAAATTTGAAATTGGATTATGAATATAAAATCAGACAATTCTATTTTACTCAGTGCATATAATTATTTAGAGTATCAATCAGTTCATTCCAATCAAAGTATTTGGAAATTGAAATGAAAAATATGAATCCTGACTGATATATTTAATCCAATACAGATTAAAATTTAAAATTAGGAAATATTTCCGTATTTGTTGTCATTTAATATTTATTTTTAAGTCAAATTATTTATTAAAATATCGATTTAAGTTCTTAGAATATAATCATAGTTTTGGAGAATTTTTTCATTCTAGCATTTTAAAACTGTTAACAAAAATTATGTAATCCGACAACTATGTTTTATCAAATACGTATTAAAATTAATAAAATACTTACTTCGATATTTATTAATTTATTCCGTTTTTATTTTTAATGCATGCGAGTAGTTAAAATATCAAATTTTTCTATGCAATGTTTGTGGAATTTTGGAATAATTTTTGTTTTTAAATTAAAAACACGACTTGAGACATAAACAATATTTTATGAAACATTCAGATCAAAATAACTGAAAAATAACTTTTATTTAAAAATATATCATCGCTGAAATTTACTTTAACGTATGGTTAAATAATTAATTACTATCATAATATTACTATTAGAATTAGAATTACTATTGCAATATTACTTTTACAATTATATTTGTTATTGCAATACTACTATTACAATTATAATTGCAATTACAATATTATTATTACAACTATGATTACTGTTACCATATGACTGAATCAATTTATTTAATATCCTTTACAAGAAAAAAAAGTTTCCATTCTTAGTTTTGAGCATAGAATAAAAAACTGCAGAAAGTGTTTACATTACTTTATTTCATTTTTATCCAAACAAGTATCATTTAACAAATTTTATTTTTGAATCGATTTCTTGGAAAGGCAGATGGTTTGTGTATTCGTTTATTGTGGTAAAAAAGTAAAAAATACAAGGCAGCTGAAATAGCTATTCCAATTTATTTTCAAATTACCCTTCATTTGACATTCATATAATCACACAAAATTAACATTAAATTTATCAGATAAAAGCAAATAAGCTTAATGGTATTTGTTAAGCGTTACTTCAAACTCAAACAAACAAAAAATAATATTGCCGGAAAATTATAAAACAAAAAATATCACGGCAATTAGACTCATAATTACAATTTTTTTTAATTCACTTGTCATTTTCCGAGTCAAGTTCAAACGCCAGAAGCGAATTTAAAACTTAGAACAAGAAAAAAAATGTAGCAAAACATAAAAACATTCGTAAAAAGTCACCTAGAAATCACCGACTTTTTGCAGATTTGAGGTGCCTTTTAACCTTAATTAAACGTCTTATATCCATTAATATGCGCCAGCGAATTAAATATTGCATAATCAGATTCTACTTTAATAATGTTTGTCTTCGGCGACCAATTAGCTCAAAATATAGTTTCCAAGTTTAATTTTAATTTTCTTTCGTAAAAAAAGAAGTAAAAATTGTACTACTACATGTTTTAAATTAGATGAAGTTACATAATTAAAGTTTTACGATAAAGCGTTCGTTCTACAGTTAATTATTGGATTGTCGCTACAGAATATTTGTTTGTCGAGAGTTTTAAC
>JAPMOQ010035087.1:0-18080 GCA_026543055.1 Argiope trifasciata | reverse complement strand
GAACGACCCAATAATTTAAAAGGCAAATTTTTAAATTTATTCTATATTCCACCTTTTTACTTTAGTTTGAACGTAAACTTTTAATGCATCTTTTGTTCTTGCTAAAGTTAAATTACGTGGTATTAGAAATTTTTTAACTAGAATTTTTCTTTAATTAACCATACGTCAAGAGAAGTATGGCCTACATTGGCTCTTGTGGCAATAAATCAACAACATCCAACCAACCCTCTGATCATGGTTCAGAATTACGAGTTTATTTCTAAAATATTCCAGTTGTTGCTTTAAAACAGGATGTTAATATAACTAAACTTAACTGACAGTTCCATGATAGCTTTAATTCACTTACATAAACTATACAATTTTATGTTGGGGAAGGGTTTAAGACTTTTCAGAGGAAGATTCGAGTTGACCACTTCATGGTTTTACACCACTTTTGCTTAAGGTTTGAACTAAATAAATTTAGAATTACTTATGATGATAATGCGATGCGATTTGCAATGTTTTTGGAGCAAAGCCATATTTGGCCATGCTGAGCAAATTCAAAGGTGAAATATAAAAATGAGTAACATATTAAGTTCAAATTAAAAATTTAGTTAAATATGAATGCTGACAGACTGAAATAAAAATCTTATAAAAAATGACAATGCTTCAGAATTTTACGATTCCGATTTTAAACAAATGGAAAAACATCGATTAAGAAAAGAAGAATCAATGTTTGGGTATTACTGATCATATTGATAAAACAGATATTGTACATACTAAATACATGTATAAAATCCAACAGCATCTAAAAATTTAAAAATATTTGGGTGGTGTTTTTCACCCATCAGGTCCTGCAAGTTCAATAAAGTTAAAGGGAAAAAGCGAATACTCTGGAAGTTAAAATCAATACTTCAATCAAAACATGTTTAGCAGTAAAATCTTACGGTACAGATAGAATTATATGAATATCACGTTTAGATATAGAATTATGAAGCGTCAGTTATAACGGTACAGCATAGATAGTTAGTTTAATCAGTTAATAAGTCAGTCCAGTAATGAATATACTGTACTGACGTACAGCATATCATTTGAATTCTCTAAATTCAACATTCTAATCACTCTCATATCTCCGTTTCTAAATCTCCTGTTGCCCTAGAATTCTCTGAGCTGTTAAATATTTCTAAAAATGTTATATTCCAAGGAATAAGCAAGTGAGCAATCATCTATCCTTATTTTCGATTTTGTTGAGAATTTTTCCGGATCAAATCATTATTTCTGTCTTAATTTTGCCTTGCGTTCATTCAATTTACATTCGAATAATTTTGAAATCTCCAACAACGGTCGAGTTTAAATTGTAGCATTGTTAAAATCAGAGATTACAGTGTTTTGATTGCAGATCCGGGTATGAGGGTCCTAAGCGCAGTTACTTAGCATAGACCCGTGTTTGCATTTCCCCGTTTTCAATCGAACTGATTCGATTATTTGGACTTGCCTAAATCGGATATGACACTATCGGACATAATCAAGCGCTTTGACTGATCGGCGGAAAATGTCAAAAATATGAAATATGGATATGTGGGGAATACAAATCAGCTTTTGATAAATTCGTATTGTTAAAGCTGAATATGATTTAAGGTCTGTGATTTATTGAAAATAATAAAAATGTCTCTTTTTGAAATAACTGTCTAATTATTACATTACTTTAAGAATATTTGAAATAATTTAATCAGTATTTAAATATTCGACTGCTTTTAGAACCAACCGGTCGCCTCAAACATTTCTCGTACACTTTCTAATAAACTTGTTCTGACACAGAACGTCTTGCATGACATTTCCATAAAATGATTATGAAATGTTAAATTATGATGTGAATTTAGTATTTTTACGGAATATATCTTGTCCTCCTTGGCGAGTTATTTGGCGATTAATCCTTGGCACACCATTAATAATATTCCCAAATCAAATTTATATTTTAGACACATTTTTCTAAACCGATTGAAACAAATTCTTGACACAAAATTGCATTTGCAGTCATAAAACTTTGTAACAAATTTGATATATTTAAGACATTGTGTTTTTGAATTATCGCGTTTGAATCTTTTTAAAAGTTTTAGATTAACATTTGTCAACTTGTAGTAAGATTTAGCTCAAACTTTGACAATTTATTTTAAATATGTGTACTGAAATTTGAATATCTAGTTCTTTCAGCTTTGTAATTATCTTGTTAGCTTATATTCTAAGAGTTGGACAGTTCCTCAGAACAGATTTCGCTCAAAATCTGATAGAAATTTGCAGATTTGTTGAAAGGAACCATGTATTAAATTTCAACCGTCTATCTTAGGGGTTGGCAACCTGTGGCTGTTTTGATGTAAAGTTGCGGTTCTCTAGTTCCACACACAAAAAAATAATTTATTATCATAACCCTTAAAAAATAATAAAATATACTTTACAAATACGCAAATGAGATATTGAGTCATTTGAAATTGATTCTGGATCTCTTCAAATGCGATTGCCAAGTTTGAAAAGCAAAGACGTGCAGTGTCAAGTTCACAGAACACAAGGTGCATGTTGGAAGAGTTTAAAGTAATTTAGATTAAATTTAATTATCGTTGCTTTTCTAGATACAGCTATAATTTACGTGATAATGAAGATTGTTCGTTGGTTAAGTAACTTGAAGACACAGGTTGTCTTTTCTGGGTGTATTAGATAACAAAACAATTAAAGGCAAACGGATACTTCATAGTGTAGTGAGTCTAGAAGACTGCACTATGGTTTATTTCATAAGAGAGAGAGCTAAGATCACACTCCCCACCGTCCGAGGTTCAAGTTCGCTGCTTCTGAAAAAAATATATATAAACAAACAGCAACAATGAGACCACGTGATGTTTACATGATTGGTGGCTAGCTCCGCCTAGGAAGATCATGTGATTCGCTGAATTCTCAACAGAGTTGAAGTATCAGAAATGCATGCACATCGCGCAGGACAAGTAGAAAACTATAAAAGAAATTCCACAAGTTGAAACCCTCATATTCGATGCATGGAATAGTCTTCCAGAATGCTACTGTGAGGTGAAGAAGTTGGCATGTGGAGTACTGAAGATCTTCGAGTGGATCTATTCGTGTGAGCAAGCATTGTTTTGCATGAATATAATAAAAAGTAAATTTAGAAGTCAAGTAACAAATAAAAATCTAGACTCCTGCTTGAAACTTAAAACAACAATTTATAAGCCAGATTTAATTAAACTTTTAATGTATGCAAAGCCAATGCTGCCATTGATGTAACTATCTATATTTGTGTTTTTATATGACTAAAGATTATTCCGTATTTAAAACCGTATTTTAAATCAAAAATCAAACATATTGAAGCAAATATTATAATTTAAATTCGAAAATTTGTAGATTATTTTTAAAAACTGGAAAATTTTGTTAATTGTGGCTTTTGGCTCTTTCTATTCAATAGATTGCCCACCATTGGTCCATGTCAAGGAGATTTTGTGTTTTCTTTATCACGGCCAGACAGGCAGACATTTTCATAAAAAATATTTTTCAAACTCATGGAGATTTAAAGCTATACTTTACTTTCTCTATACAAAAAAATAAGAAAAAATATTTCGGCACTAAATTTCAGTAATTATTTTAGCAAAAATTTTTGCACGCAAAATAGAGTTTTAATTTTCGAACAAAATAGCTGAACATAATTATCTGATTGACGCCATGATTTTCAATCAATACAAAAATTCTTTTCATGGAAAGTTCTTCGACTTCGAATTCATAAAATTTAGCCACTGTTTTTGAGCCAGTCGTATTTTTCTATTTAAAATTCTCAAATATTAAAATCTAATTTAAATTATAACTATTAAATTTTTGAAAGTCAATTTCTATTTAAAACTTTTATTATTTTTTTAAATATTGTTAGGAGTCTGAAAGTTTGCTTTGGTTAATTAATAAATGACTTAGCAATAATTAAAAAATAAATTTGCATTAATTAAACTGTAATTTAATAATAAATAACTAATAAACGACTAATATTTTTCCATGAAAAATAAAGAATAATAAAGTAAAAACAATAACATCTTCCAAATAATGTAAAATAAAAAGAAAGTAAATTTCCTTTTTTATAAATAATCCATGAAAGTGAAAAACGAATATAACTTTTAGCGCATCATTTTTACTGAAAAAAATACACAAACGATTTATAAGAAATTTTATATTTAATTTATAAGAGTTTGCTAAGAGATAATAAGCAAAAATAAGAATTTGAATCATTAGCAAAGTTCAATAAAAATATATTTCAAGTTAAATCTGTAAAAGCAGTTATTTAAATGCTCGATATTTTAGTAGAGAAAGATTATTTTTCTGATTGACTGGAAATTTTTCAATACATTTTCTGAATGATTGAATCTTTTCCCGATTACTTGTGAAATGCCTTTTGTGCTGAAATCCAGTTCTTTGGAGTTTCAATCAGATTTTTTTGATGAAATATAGACGCTCTATTTGACATCAAATGATTCATCGCTGTCTCCATTCATAGAATATTCTTTCGCCAGAAATTCTATAAGAAAATCCAAATTTTTCTCAAAGAAAGTCTGAATTTATATAGAAATTTTAAAAATTGCTTCCTCCAAGCGTAAAATACTAAAATATTCAAAATTTGAAAGGTAAATGTGGCTTTCAAAACGGATAAAAATAATCGAAACTTTTCATAAATTTTCCATTTTATGAGGGAATTTTTTTTATAATTTTCTAAAAAGCCACGTCAAGTTTAAATTTGAAAAATAAAATGTGTATGGAGAAAGAATTTTAGAGAAAATTTATAAATGTTTAATTGGTTTAAGTTTGGTGAAGTAAAATGACATTTTCAGATGAGTGATTTAAACTCAGGCTTAAATCTGATCTTTTTATATTATTATAAAATTTTTATAAATATTATATATATGTAATATAAATTTTATTATACATCTTTATATAATTATATTATTATAGGTCTGATCCTTTTAAAAATTATTGTCCAAATGTTATCAGTAATCATTTTTAACAACTTTCAAAGGGGCGCGGTGGCCTTTTGGTACGATCTGGGCTCATGAACTATAAGGTTTCAGGTTCGATTCAACCAAAGAACCGTCGTGTAAAGGGCGCTGTTGCACATTAAATTCTGCAGATCAATTTTCCTTTAGCTGGTGTGGTTTGGTGCGGTGCGGTGCGTAGACTGGGATGCCAGCTCAGGTGTCGTCCTCGTCATCTGACCACGATGAAATATTACGAGTTCCGTCTAAAAATAGACCTGGTTTTACTTTAAAATGGGACGTTAATATAACTAAACATATTTAACATCTTTCAAAATAATTTGATTTTTTAGATTTCATTTGTCAAAATATTTATAGAACAAAAATGTATTCATTAGCAGTTTTGTTTTTGTGGATTGACAACGAATATTGAAAGATTATTACCACCTACCGCTCAGATTGGAAAATTGTCTTTGAAATTATTTTAATATAACGGTAATTTATCTCTGGGGTGTTTACTCATTAAAATATTGACCCCCGAGGTGCATATCGTCATTGGGGATGACATGCTTCCGAGTGGTGGTTGGATCTCACCAACCCGTTAGGTACAATAAATGTGGGTGATCTTGCTTTTCTCATCGATGACGGAAATGATGAATACGGGGAGGGGTGTACCGTGGTCGGTGATGATCTTTAGAACTCAACTATAGTTCCAGTTAGTGCTGCTTTGACGGGGATCCCGTATGTTTCTAAAATTACAGACTATCAAAGTCAAACTTTCAGTTCCAAATTTTTCAGGTATCTACACTTGAGATGCTAAATCTGTGTATCTTTTATTTCACTTAAATTAGTTAAGTTATTGAGCTTACTTGTACTTGAACAGCCAACCACACAGAAGAATTCCTCTGAATGGAGTTGATTCAAAATTTGATAGAAATCTACAAATTTGTTTAAAAACTATATGCTGAATTTTATTTGTGTAATTTAAGGAATTTTTTTCGGGGATGGTGTCTTTTTCACAGACAGACTGACGACGGCTTTCACGAGTTTAAAGAAACACCCGGGATGAACCTCGTAATTGAGGAGGAGGTGCTACGAGTAACTGAGGACAAGTGGTTGGGTCTTGCCAATCCAATAAGTTCAATAATAGGTGTTGGATCTGGCTCCTCCCATCGATGACCAGATGTACTCCCTTTGGAGAGGGTTGTACCGTGGCCGGTGATGGTCCTTAAGACTCAACCACAGTTCCAGCCAGTGTTGCTGTAGCTGAGGTCCGGTCATTCAGTATTTATTTTTGAGTGCCTTCAGGTGGGATGGAGAATCAGTAATGTGGATTTGCCACAAACAAATATACATTGCGTTTTTCGAACTCAGGGTGGTTAAAGGAGAAGATTTGACAAACTCTTTAATTCGAATTTTTTGACAATTACTATAATTTCCCTATATTACGTACTTTTCGTATACAAAAAAGTAAAAATCAACGAGATGGATATCATGAAATTATTGTATATCTTTCTAATAAAAGTATTATCCCCGTTCCCTTTAAACAAAATTGAGGGTCTGAAGTAAGACCGCGAATGCTTTGCTTTAGATTGACGAGGTATGCTTAAAAATAATGGTCTTCTACATAAATCAAACAGAATCAGTAATAAGGCTTCATTAAGATACTAAAAAGCAACAACGAACATTCAGTATGACTTATAAACTAAGAATGTCTCCCCGTCGCCGAGTTCCCAAATAGCGCAGCTGGTAAGACATTGGCCATATCTGAATTCGGCCCTAGATTGATGATTTTTTTTTTCATTTATAACTGTTTGAAATTAAATAAAAAATTTACAAATAATCTAAATGGGTTTTTAATTTTATGCTAAAAATAAATCGTTATTCTCCAAATTTTTGAATTTTAATTTAATTTTTGAAACAAGATAATTGTTAGCTCACCTGAGATTTTTTTAATATTCAAAATATTATGAAATAAATTGAAAATTTAAAGTTTTTTTTAATTAATAAATCGCTTTATATGCAAATTTTTTATTTGTTTCGTAATCTTCGAATTATAATTTAGTTTTTAAAAGAAAAATAATTGCGTTCATTCATTCGATTTAATTTTAATGTAATTTTTAATTTTTAATCTGAGATATAATTTATTTTTTAAGATTTTTTTAAAATTTAAGTTGATTTAACTTTTGAGATAATTTTTAGAGTTATAATTTAATTTCAAATTCTATAAATTAAGTTAAAAGGGTTACAAATTCAATTTCAATGGCAAAAACCAATTTAGATAATATCTATTTTATTTTATTAATATCTATTATCTTCAAATCATTACTAGTTTTAAGCTTTTGGAGTTTAATAATGACAAAGAAACTCAAAGAAATTGTGTTTGTGTGTGATGGTCATAAAGAAAAAAAATTAATTCCATTTTATAAAATGTGGAGTTTTAGTTAATACAACTTTGATATAAATTTTTTCTATCTAATTTCCTAGCAATCATGAATAATTTTTTGCACTTGATAATATAGTCAATTGAAAATTCAAAGTGATGGATGTTTATATATATATATATAATTAAATCTAAGGAATTGGTATAATTGAAATTATAATTTTCGCAAGTTTTAATGATGATATAAAATTCCGTTTTGGTGGCTATAACAGTTTTGGAAGATGTCATTAGTAGTTAGTATTGCTAATAAATTTCATATAATTTTTTATTATTTACAGTCTTACTTAAAATTAATCTTTATTAATTAAAATAAAATAAATCGTTTCAACTTGCATATAGATATATCTGCTAAGTTTTGTAGAATAAGTTCATAGTATTCCTGATTTATATAACATCAACAGAAACACATAAATACCCATACACACGTATAATTTTTTATAATTAATAGGAATATAGACTCAAATGTATAACAGAAACAGAATAAAGAATATATATACTTTTATGTATTATGAAAAAAATAATTTAAAAAAGTTCATTCTTTTTACAAAATAGTTTGTTCAGTTAACAGAAAAATTTATAGAAATGTCTTTCTAAATCAAAAAAAATGTATATCACATTTAATTTAAAAATGAATTTATTTTGGCTTAACCAGAAAATATGAATTTACGAACAAAAGAGACATTAAAAACGCCGCTGTTTATTAATTGGAGAAGTTTCGAATACTTTAGACATTTTTTTAAAGAAAAAGTTTTGAATTCTCGGCATTCTTTTAGGTCCGTTTATTTCTTAATTTGCTTTAAAAATCTTGATGAAACATGTTAAAAACATCTTTTGTGAATACAATTTTTTAAAAAGATTATCTTTAATAAAGCTGTTTTGTTTCCGTGGACATAAATATTCATAACTTTAACCTAAAAGGCCTGAAAGTGTATTTTTTAATTACTGTCTTCCAACACTGTTGATAAATGCAGTCACTTAGAAATAAGCAGCATAAATTGCATATGAATGCTTGTTTTAAAAATGTAGAGGAATGGTTTCTTTTTCCATTTTAAGAAGCGATTTAGTTTAAAAATCTACTTAAACTAAACCTCCTTAAAATATTATTAGCTTCACAATTTAATTTAATACATTGCTTTCTTACGACTTATAAATAAACATTCGAATTAATTGTTTTGAATTTTTTAATTTAATTTCGAAGTAATTCTATGAGTTGTTACTTTTGCCACTTTACAATCTCGCCGACAAAATGTCATTTAAACGAGTGTGCAGTAACTTCTGAAGGCAAAAGTACCCGATGGCAGGATCTAGACTTCTATTTCATGATACACATTCACCTGCACAACCCCTTTTTATAGGGCGATCTTTCGCATACTTCACAGATAGAACACAGTGTAAAGAATAACCATGCCCAAACCAGGGCTCGAAACTAGGGTGCCCAGATCACGGAGACGACACTCTTCCCATAGGTCAGGTTGGCGGCAATTGTACGAGTATTAGTAGTAAGCAAATTCATATATTGAAATATTTTATTATAGATTAAAGATTTCTTTTATATTATATATAAAGATATTACAGATTCCTAAAATTGAAAAGATTTTTAACCACTTCTCTTACAAATGTTTTAAGAAAAAAAATGCAAAAAATCACCTCATTTTTTATTTTATTATTTAACATTAGGAAACGAAACAAAATATGTAGATTTTAAGTCGAATTTTCAGTTTTTTATGGTTGTAAAAGCATTAGTTTTAATATTGGTTTACTATCCCGAGTAATCTCGGGCGAATGAAACGAAATAAAATATTAGTCTTTGTGTGATAGTTTGTGAAACAAGGGACAACACAAAGTGATACTTGACATTCTGTACACTGGTATCTTTTCTTATTGGTTAACCTCTGGAATAACTTTCACTGGAGCACACTGTACACTGTCTCGTCTGATTTGATTTTTTTTCAGCAGTAGGAATCATTATCTTCATAATTGCTATCTGAAAAATCATCACCTTCGCTATCTTGCATCACCCCCATTATTTTACTTTTTTTTTTCAACGAAACTATCCTTATTTATGCATTGTGAATCTACAAGCAAACATATACTATACAATATGACAAACAGGTGACCAGTCCCGTCAAAAGAACTACGAAATCATCGAAACTTGGCAAACAGCTAATCAAAACTGAATATTTCCTTTCATTTCCTCCAGTCTGAGTAAAACCGTCATAAAACAAATCGTATCAACAAATTCTGATTCTCCCGAGTTTTCTCGAGTTAACAGTTAACTGCAATATATACAAACAAGAGATAACGCGGGATAATCGGGCAAGCAGTTAATTTGTAGTGAGCATGAATGATACGAAAAAAAAATTCATATAATAATTAATTTCTAATATCCAGTATACAAAAATGATAGAAAGAATATTTATTTTCTTGTCGGCAATGAATAAATTGATTTAAATTCATTGAACACGATATATAGAGGAGAAGCATAAATAGTATTTATTCTATTTTTATTATTCTGTTCTAGAAACATTCATTTTTATATATTAGATGTGTATATTCCTTTGGAATTGTTATGCTTTGTGTTCCTAAGAAAGAAACTATTTATTGTATCTCTTGACTCGTTTAAAATTCGTTCAAAATTCTCTATTTTAATATTAGGAAATGGAATTAAAATATTTTCTTTTAAAAATCGATTAAACATAAAAAATATATTTATATCATAAAAATTTTGATATAGTTGAAAAATAATTTTTTAAAAAACTAAGATAATGTAAAGTTATATGTTCTCTAATATTTTCTTAAGTTACAGCACTGAAAGCTAAAATTTTATAAAATCTTAAGTTTAAATTGCAAACATATAGGATTGATACCCTTAAAACTTTTTCCCCCCTCTCTAATAAAACTTATACCTCAGAGAAAGACTTACATCGCATTTACGTACAATAGCTACGAAATATTAACGGCTAGGTTGAATTTAGTATCTTTACTGAATCTGTTGTTGTTTTTACATGAAGAGTTATTTGGTGGTTAATCTATAGTTAATAGATGAGCTAAATAGATCCAAACTATTTTAAATAGATTAACATAATTTTAATATGCCTATAACCATCCCAGGACTGTAAGTAATTAGTATTCAAAGTTTTATTGGAATCAGATCTGTACGGCAGGGGATAAGAGAAATATCGACAAACATTCATTTTTTATATAGAATAAAAAGGTAAATTTTGCAAACTTATTGCTTTGAACCAAAAAAAAAATCCAATTGCAGATTGGATGTTTAAGAGTCGGGTAACTACCAAATTCATTTATTTTGTTGAAGAAACAGAAATATTGTCTACCATAACGTATAATACTTGAAAAATAATGTAAAAATATGGAACACATATTATTTTTAGTTTTCCTTTGTATTTCATTCAATTTCATTAAATGTATTCCTTGTTGATAAGAAAAAAATCCATTCATGCATCCTTCCATTATTATTTCCAAAATTATTTCTTCTGTGGAGGCTTGAGCCGGATTCCAGCTAGTATTTTAGAAAAAAAAAACATAAATTCAAGGAAATTAATTTTCACGTATATAATTTCAAAGCATTTATATCTTCTTTATTTAATTTGTTTGCAAAAACTACAATTTTTAAATTTGTTAATATTTAAATACTTAATTTTAATTCAGATAAATAACATTTGATATTAAATGGGTAATTTATCCATTTATATTTAAAAATTAATTTTGTTTTAATTGGGTAGCTCAAACGTAATAAAATTCAAAAATTACAAGCAAATTATTTTATTTTCAAGTCTTTTTAAATAGTATGTCACATTCTGTAAATACAGAACAAAAATATTTCTTGCTAAATGTATTCTAACTAAAATATTATAAAACTTTCGTATCATTCTAATTAATCATAATTCCTATAATAGTATAAATTGTTTTTATAGCCCACAATTTGTGTGAATTAGCAAAAGATATAAAATAACTCTAAATTCTTTTATATGATTTTTTTTCATTGGAATTTAGATAAGCAGAATTTTTCAATTTTTTTCAACAAACACAGGATAATTTCGTTTAAGCTATCCTGGTTAACTATTCTTTCTGAAATCAACTATTCTCTTTCGCTTTTGATGAAAATTATTTCATGATTAACTAAACCTTTATTTTGTCATTTCTGCATTGTGATTTTTTTTTCTTCAAATGTTCTACTATTATTTCTGAAATAAATATTTAACTAAACCACCATGTTTAAAATAATGTAAAAGATTCTACCTTTATACATAATTTAATCTTCTCATATACATAATTTACGCACAATTTAATCTTCTTCTCTCTTTTAATCTCTTCCCTAGCCTTATATTTTTTGGAAGCTAAATTATTATAAATAGTAAAAATATAGATTAAAATGTGAAGTATCACTTGACCTTCTAATTTGTAATGTTTTACCGATACAAAATTAATTAGATCTGCGTTAATTTGAAACTTGGAAAATAATATTAATTGGCCTTATTTGTAAAAAATAATTTTAAATTATTTAAGTAAGAAAATGTTAAAACAGAAACATCACCTTGAATGTACATACGACATACTATTTCATTATAAGACATTATTTTCATTATCATGTGATGATTCCAAGTATCATTCCATTTTCGTTGTATAATGTTTGATACTCCGATATATCACTCAATTTTCGATTTTTATTATTTTATATATTGACATATTTTCGATTTATATTATTCGATATTTCGATATATCGTTTGATTTTCTATGTATATCATTCGATGTTTCAATCTATCGTTCGATTTTTTATTTGTCTTTCGATGTTTCAATCTATCATTCGATTTTTTATTTGTCTTTCAATGTTTCAATCTATCATTCGATTTTTTATTTGTCTTTCAATGTTTCGATATATCATTCTATTTTCGATTTATATCATTCGATGTTTCGGTGCAGTTCGAAAGTAGCATTCACTGTTTGCAATGTCTTGTAATATCTTATTATATTACGAAACTGTAATAATAATAAATTTGCAGACGATGTTTTATATGTTCATTTTTCTTTCAGGTAAACAGCGTTTTTCTTGTCGATATAATACGTATTTTGTTGACGAAGAGATTGGCCAAACAAACTGCCGAAACTACTCATGTAAGGTAAGTATCCCATTTTTTAAAAAATAATAAAAATTTCAATCTCATTCATGATATTATTAAACTCTTTCAAATAATTTGCTAAGAATTCTGTAATTGATAGTAACGAACATTATGATGGAGAAATCAATGATCATTGTTCAGTCAAATAGTAAAGGAAGGGAGCCATAGAATTCAGAATTTGTTTTGGCAATCTCGAAATTATTTTCTTTATTTTTGTCATTCTTTATTTTTTCTTGATTCTTAATTTTTTTTTTTCATTCTTTTTTCCTTAATTGTTTGTTTTTATTTTTATTACTTTTTTTCCCTTAGTTCTTTATTTTTATTTTTATTCTTTTTTCTTCATTCTTTATTTTTGTCATCCATTTTTTTCTTCGTTCTTTTTATTATTGTCATTCTTTATTTATATTTATTTGTATTGTGAATATTTATTTATTGACACTATTATTATTTTTTTGTTATTATCATTCTTTATTTTTGTAATAATTCTACTTGTTTTAGACCCTTAAAACTGTAAGAATCTGAAACTAGGAATTAGTTTCCTTGGAAACAGAAATTTCGAATATACAAAATAATGGAAAGAGGAAATTTAACACAAAAAAAGTTTTTGATATTTAGGAGGAAATTTTCATTTCCCAAATGGCAACTTACAGTTTACAGTTCTAGGTTTTGAATTAAAAATCTTTGATATTGAGAATGTTTTAAATTTATTTATGCATTGTGTTTTTGAATGAAACTTTTAAACACTTGTTGCACAGACAAAGATCAATTAATTAAATTAAATTATTGTTAATTAAGAATTTAATGTAACAATTAATAACTTCTTTTTCTTTAAAACAATAACTCATATTGGTTAAAAATTATTAAATACAGATCATACCAAAACAAATATGAGTTGTTATTGTTAATTATTAATTGATTTCATTTATTTGTAACTATATATATACTTGAAATCAACAATAATTTAAAGTTTTTAAGGATAATAAAGAGATATAATCATAAATGTCGGATAAATTTAGTTTCAAAATATTTCAAACACCAAAAGAAAATCCTTGAAAAAAAATTGAACTAAATTTAACTACTATTTTACTAAATTCTAACAAATTCATTTTCCCAACTATCGATGAAGTTAATAATTTAAATTATATCCTAGAGCAAATATCCCATCATGTGTCTGATATCCACAATAATGATAAAATAAGAAATGATTTCACAAAGCTATCACGCATTTTATCAGGGGGCAGGTACCTGGGGCTAACGATCTTTGTCCCTTTTTGCCTGTATCTTATCACCATTTTTTTCTTTTGTGCGAAGGAAAAACATGGTTTTGTGTGTTACCATGCGATGTATCTTTTGTGTGTTACCATGGCGTGTATCTTCCTTAGAACAACTTGCCTGGGTCCTTTTTTTGTCGAGAATATATCTATGATTATTTGTTTCTACGGAGTAGGATCTGTTTATCTAATATAAAAAGGTGTTTCTTCTTTCAGTTTATATATAAAAATTCAAGGAAAGCATGCAATTCATCATTTTATTTCACCCCTGAATAAAATTTTTATTTCTGTTTGAAAGATGGAAAATCCATTTTTTTTCTTTTTATGTGGAATCTTTTTTTCGTTATGATAAAGGAAAATATCAGTAAAATGCTATAATTTGAAACTAATTTGGATGTAAAATTAAAAAAACAATCAATTAAACATATTTTTGATTTAAAGAGAAGAAATAAGCAGATGCTCTTGAAATTTTATTATATTTTTAATGCTATCTAATAAAAGTTGTTCGCGTTTTCTAACATTGTTTGTATACATTAAAAATTAGTACATTCTTACTGTACAGCATGATTTCAAGCATGATATTCAGTTTTCAATGTTGTTCATAGCAAAATTCTATATATTGAATTCTATAATAGAATTCAAAGTAAATAGAAAATTCTATAATAGAATTTAATATATTTTTCACAAATATGACATATATTTTATCCATGATTCTATACATTAATTCACTTGTTTTATATTATCATGTGAGACTTGATATTGTTTTGGTCAGGGGGGTTTGAAGCTCGATTTTGAATAGGCAATGAATAAAGCATGAACGGCACACTTAATTTTACATTCTTTTCTACATTTTTACATACCTTATTACACACTACAATTCTACACTTTTTCACGTCTTTTTTCTTTGCTGGAAGAAAAGTTTTCGTCATCAATTTTGAAATAAAAAAGGCTTCGTACTTTTTAAAAGTTGACACATGACCATTAATATAAACACATGATCAAAAAAATTATCACATGATAACTTGAAATATGCGACTGCAGATTTCATTCTTCTTTTTCTTTTCTTTTTTTAAATAAGCAAAAACTCTTCTTTTAGTACAAATTTTTTATATTTTTTTCACAACGATTTTTGCCCTCTAAAGCTGATTTAAATCCTTCTGATTCTTTCTTTATCAATTTAAAAAAATATTTATAATTATTTTTTAATAAAATAATTAATTTTTAACGTTAAAAGATCTTAAGTTTTAATATGTAAAAATCTTGAAAACCGAAAGATTAGCTTAATGAGTTTTAAAATTATCAATTTTGATTAAAATATAATTTTTACTTACGCAATTTACACTTTTCGTATGCAGTCTTGTAACGTTTATACAATTACCGATCAAAAATTGCTGCATTGTAAAGAATACGATTGAAAGAGCACTTTTTTAATTCTAAAATCAAATCACCTTCAGCTGTATTTTTTTTTTTTTTTTTTGCAAATTAATAATGTTTAGTGTTCTATAAATTAGTCCACTATCTTTTATAACAAACAACATACTTTGTGCTGTGCTGTGAGAGAGTTTAATATACCCAGTGAAAGATAACGAACCTTTATTGCACTCGAAAATACGATAGATAAGAAACAAAAAGAGACGAAATATGTACAAAGTATCATCATGAACAATATCGCACAAGCAGCAAATCGGTATTAAAAAACCATAAAAGCATAAACCTCACAGATGCAATTGCAACAACTAACGCTCCTAAAAAGATTTCACTGAATTAAGTGCTGTAATTCTCACATAGAGTCACTAGGACCGATCCGAACATCTTACGTCACAGGATATTGAATTTGTCAGAGATTTTCAGTTGGTTTTGTGTTCCTAATATTAAATTCAGTTTCGTTATCTTAACGTCCCGCTTTGAAACAGCACTAGAGCTTCTCAAATCTAGAAATCACAAACAATGCATTAATAAAATTATTTAATAAAGGTATAGAAGCCTTAAACTATATATTCTATGTAAATACTGATCATAAATTGAAATAAAAAACATTCTAAAAGAAACCATTGCGGTAGACCTCCGCAAAATATTCTCGCAAACTCTACAATAAACTTGTCATTTAAGAACATGGCATTGATGTACAGTAGTAACGAAATAATAACTTTTGGCAAGCATTTAGCATTTTTACTGAATCTATCTTCTCATCCTTGGTGAATTATTTGGTGATTAATCTCTAGCATGAGGTTAATAGTATTCTAAAATCGGATTCAGACATATTTTTCTCAACCGAAATAGACGATAATAAAAATTAGACAATAAACTGCATTTGTTGTCAAAGATTCTCATATAGATTTGATACATTTAAGTCACTCCGTTTTTTAAATATCGTGTTTATTTATTTCTGGAAGCACACACCGACAAATGATGTAATTAAATTTGACTCAAAATCAGTCAGGTGTCTATACTATAGAAATTAATTTTGTTTACCAAATCTTGTTTAGCTCTCTATTTGTATTATTTAGCTCTATTTGTTTTGTAGTTTAGTTATGTTAACGTCCCATTTTGAAGTAACACTAGGACTATTTTAAGACGGACTTCGTAATTCTGAACAGTGGTCAGATGACGAGGACGACACCTGAGCTGACACTCCTCGTAAAACTTCTACACTACACCAGTGGGAGGACATTTGACCCCAAAGGGTTTAACGTGCACTGGACCGGCTTACACGGCGGTTCTTAAGTTGAATAGGGCATATTTGTTTTGTAGTTTTGTGATAACATATTCGTATAAGCGGCCGGACATACTTCCTCTGGAGAGATTTACTCAAAATTACACGAAATTTGAATTTTTGGGGCAAAAACCATATAAATAATTTCAGTGGTGTAATTCAAATCGTTTTTAAGTTATTTTTGTTGTACAGACGGATGAACATTTTCCAAAATTTTGTTTTTTGAACTCAGGGGGATCTAAAAGTTGGAGGTACCTCAAAACTTCGAGGTGCAATGTTTTTATTACTATATTTACTCTATTGTACGTACACGAGAAATTAAAATAAGACTAAACATTAGATTTTTTCTGTAAAATTAATTTCATTTCAGTATAACTATAAAAACACTACATCTGCAGTTACTGGATATTTCAAAATAATTAATTTCAAAAATTCGAAACCACATGTTAGAATATATCTAGATTTCAAATATTTTTTCGTTCAAATTTTTTCATGCATGCTCTTTATTCGTATTATATAATGGGTACTTTATATCACATTTCAAGGCAAAGAACAGTAAATAAGGGCTTCAAAATATCGCAATAAATTTCATGAAAGAATACCTCTGGAGCAATGTATAAGAACCTTAGAGCCGGTGGCAAATTACTCTCTTTAAATTTAATCACCGTAAGATGTTTTATTACCTATATTTGTCACCGTTATTCATGGGCCTGAATTACTCTGAGATTAATTACAAGTTTTACTTATACTGTTTTGTGAAAGGGCTCGGATTTCTTTTATGATACCTTAAGCTATCAAATGAAACACCACTTAATCTTTTTTATCAGTTTGTTAAAGAGTGTGGATTACTTCTAATGCAAATATTTAAATTTTATGGCTTGTAATAAAAGTAACTATTTTATCATTGAAAACTCAACAGTTTCTTGCCGTTAATATCTGTGCAAATATTTTTATTAATTGCTGAGCAAGTGCATCTTTTTTGAGTATTAGAATGAGTGATAATTCTTGAATCTTTTCTTTTGAAGTAGATTTAAAAATGTGAGCAAAATATAAATTCATCGGATAAACCTTTTTGCTTCATTTGAAAGATAATATTAGACTCTAGATGATATTGTATTTAAAAAAAATATACTTGTTATTAGGTCGCTTTAATGAAATGTCAAGTAAACTAAAATATTTTCTGAAATCTTTCTGTTTTTGTATTTTATCGAGGTGTTAAGAATAACGTAGCTATGCTCTGCATTAGAGAAAACGTAATGCATGATAGAATTGATTATCATTGACTTTTCCGCTTCAAGTAATGTTATTATTTCACGAATATCTATGTTAAAGAAGCCCATGAATTCACATCGAGGAAAATTTAATGTTTTCTAAAAAAGTGTCTGTTTAGTAATTTCATAAATATAATATTTTCAAATGCATATGATGTTTGGTGTTTACATTTGGTGGAAAATTTAAAAAAAAGCTTTTTATTTTGGAAAAAAAATCGGAATTTTTATTTTTAAACTGACAGTTTTAAAGAACAGATAG
>JAPMOQ010035073.1:829008-917647 GCA_026543055.1 Argiope trifasciata | reverse complement strand
ATTTTCATTGTCTATTGAAAGAAATTTTGTGTGATAGTTTTTTGAATCTATCATTATTACTTGACTGAACATCGTTTACTGAAGTTAATAATCTGAATGAAAAGACATGGCTTTGGAACTTCATTTCTGTAAAGACATTCTTATATGCTGGGTGAAATATATATTTTTCTGACGCTGAATCGATTGTCGTTACTCTAACATTCTCACTGTATCTATAAGGCGAATATGTAATTTTTACATTCTTATATTTCACCGATTTTTATCAAAATTTGACTGAAATTGCAGTTGTGGTCATCATTACAATGGTATTCATATTCCGAATAAAATTGAAGTATTTAATTCATCGAATGTATGAGTTATTGAGTCAACATGTATGCGATAAACAGACTGAAAGAGAATCAAACCTTCGATAGAGTTGATTAAAGTGATTATTTTAGATGCTAAACTGTATACTAAATTATATTCATGTAAATCTTTGTGGCTTGAAGTTATGAACTTGATGAGAAAAATAACCAATTAGTCAGAAAAAATTTCTTTTTAATTTGAAATAAAAAAAAATTTGGTCGAAATTATGTACATAAAATGTCTTTTATCTAAGGTTAGTCTTTCGGGCTTTCAAGTTCAAAAATAGTTTTAGAATCTAAATATGTGCTTTTCGAACTCAAAGTGGAAGGATTGAATCGTGAAGTTCGTTATAGTTACGAGTCTAAACTTCTCGTCTATAGAAAACTTTGTAGCATATTTCTTATACTAGAAATTACTGAATTCTTCAGAATTTACGCTTGAAATATATTTTCGAATGTTTTTCAATTTGTAAAACAAAATACGACAAAAGGACCAAAATAAGCGAAATAGAAAGAAAAATACTTTAATATTAAAATGACTGATAAAATCTATAATATACCAGAAGTTATAATATTGTTTTAAAATATTAAAAAACGACACATCTGAATTTTAATACATTTAATTCATTGGAAGGAAAAATAATCTGAATATTCATAATAGCTACATTTTACGTAAAACCAGCAACAATATGAACTAAGACAGAGTTAGAAGAAATGATAGTTTCTGGGTTGTTGGGTGGTGGTTCTAACGCCATTTGGTCATACCAAACCCGAATGAGTTCTGCTCTTTCGAATTAAGACACACGTGTGTGCCTTTCGTTGTTAACCAGCACTGTTAATGTGAAGGGGCGAGTTTTCTCTATCACATACGACACAACCCTTTTTAGGGGACAATCGACCTCATTCAAGCACTCATTCACCTACCCGCAAATCAGAATTTAGATCCAAATCAGATACTGACTTATCCCTGATTCATTACCCCTCATTGGTATAATTTGTATAATTTGTAATGGGAACTTGGAGGACTTGCCAGTCACGACATATTTAACTTTTCCCAAATGCCTTTAGTCAACTCCGCGATCTTTGGCCGAGACGTGGACTGAGCTCACTACCTCTCGGTTACGAGACTGACGCTCTAAAAGCCAGGCTACAGCGCAACCATGATTGTTTCTAGAAAGCATTATGTTTTGGACTATTAAAGAAAATTCGTAAGTTCGAAAACTTATTTTAAGACTAAACGCTCCACAATATGTTTTAGAAAAATGATTCTTTTATAAGCAATTCCATTTAATCATTTACAATGTATCGAATTTCAAAGTGTTTTTAATTTTACAATGAAACGAATGCTCCTTTTTTCGCAGATAAAAAGAATAAACTTTTGAAAAGATATGGATGACCAACCTCTCGATCTCAGCAAACGCAAATCTTCTTCAATTGAAGAGTCGCAGATTCTTTCTTCAGAGAAACAGCAAGAGTCTGTTAGCGAAGACATAAATCTGCTTCCAGCTGAAAAAGTCGAATCTCAAGCAAATTCTCTTTTAAGTCCTGCACAAAATGCAGAGAGGCCATTTGAGGATGAAAGCATGTCATCTACTTATTCTCATGGAAAAAATAAAAGAGAAATAATTCCTAGACGTCGAAATTTGATTGTGAGAAATCCTTGTGACTTTATGAAAGTGAGCGAAAACCATCCGAAGGAATTAGAAGAAAAAATAAAAGAACTATTTGAGACTTCTACTGAATCAACAAAAGTGCATTTGGAAGAGTCTGTTCAGGAATCGAGAAAAGAACACAGTAGGAAAGACATAAAAGTGAGCTCCTCTCCGGGACCATCAACGAGTGCAGCTGGAAAATGTGACTATGGCTCTGCAGGATATCAAAGTCATTCAACAATTACTAAAAGAAAGTATCCAGTATATTGTCAACACTGTAACAAGGAGTTTTTTCAGAAATCCAACCTTAACGCGCACATGCGTATTCACACAAGAGAAAGGCCTTACAAGTGCGATTACTGCGATAAAAGCTTCAGTCAGAATAGCATACGTCAAGTGCATATGCGATTACACACTGGAGAAAGGCCTTACCAGTGTCAATTCTGTAAGAAGACATTTAATTCTCCAAGCAATTTATCAGATCATATTAGAACACACACGGGAGAAAAGCCTTTCAAATGCTCCATTTGTGGTAAGGCTTTTGCAACGAGTTCGAATATGAAAACGCATGAAAAGAACCACCAGAAACTATAACAAATTTTTAATTCATGCGACTACACTTTTTCGAATATAAAAGAGTAGTTAATTCTCCAAGGGCATAATGTTTTATTTCTTCTGTTAAATATGTTTTATCTGTATTTTGTGATAGTTTATATTTCATTAAGTGCTTTTATTTAGCAAAATGAAATCGTCAATTTATCCGAAAGAAAAACTGAAGACTATGACGATATTAGATTGTAGTAATAAGATTCAATGATAATAGCAACATTTTTATTGTATGATTATTTTTGGTTATCTTTGCTTGTATAGATGAATATTTTAAACTGAATTTATTGGTTTGGCTTTGCATTTCTCAAAAATAAACATAATGCTTAATTTGAATCAAGTCTTGCCTTTATTAGTAATTTACATCTTAATTGGAGATTTATATATTAAAAATTGCATTTCCTGAAATTTCAGAATAAAATTTTTCTTTTCTAATATTTAATTGAATATTAATTGCGTTTTCAAGTATTTCTTCATATGCGATCTGAATGCATTTTAAAACTGTAAGAAATCTTGAATATTTGGATTGATATTTGACAATTAAGTCATGTCAGAGTCATGATTAATATACTACAGAGTAGAAAAAACCCCCATATTTTTCATGGACGCCTTTTTCCCAACAATTATAACCATATTTTTGTAAGTAACTGTAATTTTATTCACAATATTACGTACCAAACAGCATATATTTTAATCTCGGTACTTACATATATTTTATTATATATTTAAATGCATGCGGAAACCTAGATCGGACAATGGTTGCCATTTATAGAATTTTCTTAAAATCTTGATATGAATCCACACTTGCAAAATCAAAGGTATATACGAAATTAGAAATTTTTAACTCTGTTCAGTTTTAAACTACGTAAACCTTTACAGTTAAATGAAGGGTACTGTTAGTCATTAGTTTTAGTTCTTCATGCTATATAGCACATTGACAAGCTATATTCATCATGCGACTAAAGCTAATTTTGAAAATAACTATAAAATCCGCTTGAAATTTCTAGTGTACTGAACCCAGTATCACTTTTTATTAGTTATGTTGATATCATAGATCACTTTCACTAATTGTTTACCATTAGACTGCCCTGGTACAATTTGCTACTACATTGTGGTTGGTTAATTTTGACTTTACTTTTATAAACGTTTAATTTGAAAATATATCTGAATAAAGGAAAAACATGCCGAGAAACAAACACCATAAGAAACAAGAGTAGTGTAGACTATTAGGATCAATGCAATTCGAGTGATTTAGAAAGATCAGAAGAAATTGTGGCGGAATTGCATTTGTGGTGTCGCCCTAATGGGGAAATTGAATTCGACCAGGATGAAAATCCCGACCTTACGATTTGCAGTCGCATAACATATCTGTTCTTCAAAAGTGATAATCAATATCTAGTAGCTGTTTCTGGCTTATTATTATATCACTACAAAAAAAACATTTACCTGATACCGATAATGAATCTGCTAATCGTAAATTTAATGAAACTACACGATTGTTTCAATTTTCAATTTTTGTTTTAAAATTGAAATTCAATTTTTTGTTTTTCATTATTAAATTTTACTAGGAGTTAATTCAATATTAGAGCGAGATATACTTTCTTTGAAAGGATATCTCAGTTTGATTGAAATCTACTAATTTTGGTGTAAATATCATGTATCAAATTTCATCCACATAAATGCAAGCAGTTTTGAGTTGTCGTCTCTACAGGCAGATTGTCAAACATAAGAGAAAAAGTGTTTTTCAGATTTGAGGTCTGAAATGTGCAGAATAGGTAAAATTTCGAGCTTCAGCTGTGTTGACGAATAAAATAGTTTTTTGTACTTCATACAAGAGAAATAGAAGAAGGTGTAATGAAGAAATTTTAACAAATCAATTATAAATGATGTTCAATATTAGATTAAAGACTAAAATTGATATTTTATGTTTATTTTTTTCTGTGCTTCTTTTACTGCTTTTCCTAAATATTTTTTGAGATTTTGAAAAAATCACAAGGATTTGTTTTTGTTTCAAAACATCGTTTTCATCCAGAAATTATGAATGATTCATTTGTATGCTATTGAAAAGTAATCTATTTAATGCACTAATTATCGGTTTCAAATGCAGTTCTAAGTGTTATAAAAATTCTGATTAATGATTTATTTAGAAATTTCTGAAATTTTTATTTCTTTATTAAGGGTACAAATAAAAACTAACCGCTTTTATGACAAGCTTGTTTTTTTTTAATTATTGGTTTTTTAGGATGTTAAATGAAAAGAATGACATGGAATGTTTATTTTTTTATAAAAAGTTTTGTGTTTAGTACGATATAAAATCATGAATTTTATTGATCATATGATTTATTAATTGTTGTGGGTACAAAAACAACAACATATATTGCGAAAAAAAGCGAAATTCCAGTTTTGGATTGCAATCCTATTACATCCAAAGCAGGGAATTTCTTTTTACCTTGCTTTTTCATTGGTTTCCTACTTCTTATTAAGCGGAGCATCCAGTACAAATTTTATGATTGTCATAAAATTACATATTTTGCAATAGAAAATCTAGAGCTAAATTATTTTTAATATAAAAAAGGATGCAGAAAATAAGTAACAGAAAGGAGGTAAAAACCATTGCATTGTTGACATGTTTTTAGAATCTTTTAGCAATCGAGAGCCAGCATTCTTTGAATTTTTGTAGCAATAAAAAATAAAAGATATTTTCCTATAACAGTTAATCGATAAAGTTTTTACAAATGAAGCATATACCACTTTCCTGAATTCAATTCTTAAGAAATATTTTTATATTAAAATTCCTGTGTGATATACACTAGAATATTTATTCGGGACAAAGTAATATTGCTTGTATAGAAAATATCTGTTTTACTCGCACAGCCACATAAAGAAGCATTCGCGCATGCAAGTTGTTTTATCTTAACCTTTTCGCCATTTTCTCTAAAATTTTAATTTTACATTTTAAAGTTATTTATAGATATTTAAAATTGTTTCTTTAATGTATAATGGAAATTCAATGTTATTTCGTTTTTGAATCATTGCTTCAAAATAACATCTCTTGTCTGGTTTCAATCTTGCAGACATTATAAAATAATGCATAATAAATTGATTGTAAAATAAAAATTCTGACAAATGCATTGAGACTTTATGCAATATTTAATTAAAGCATTCTGTATAATTATGATTTCATATTATTATTTAATATGAAAATTTCAATTTAACATTGAATTCATCAATGACCAATACAAGTACTTATTTACTTTAACTGGGACATTTATAATACTTCAAAGATATTTTTAATGATGCGAGTAAGATCATGGCGTCTATATTTTAAATACTAGAGTTTGGAATTCATTACACTGCACCTAATTTCTACTCAGGAAAACCGCTTTTTTTCAAAGCAAATGTCTTTTCAAGAAATTAATAAATTACATGGGCTTTAAAATTTAACAGACATCACGACATTAATAAATGCAATATGTATCGCAATGAAGGAAGTGAATAAAGTAAAATGGAAGTGGAACTGTATAAGTTTAAAACAAAAAAAGTAAAATTTTTTTGACAGATTAAATAAACATTCTTTATTTAAAATTATTGTTGTGTAATCTCCTAGCCATTGCAGTTCCAGAGAACTGTCTCTTTGACCAAAGAACACCATGTAGAGGTTTGCTTCTCTCGTTATCTGCCCATTAACACCCCCTTCATAATTTAATATGACGGCTTTCTTGATTCGAAGAAAGCATCTATTAACTGGTAATAATCTGTGAAAGAGCATTTTCCAATCGATGAGTCTTTGAAACCGCATCTAAACTCAGATGACAGTTTTTGATGCAGCATCTGGCAAACGAAGGAGACAGTTTGAACATTATTCGGCGGCTGAAAACATTGTTAAATTTTCATGGCATTCTGCTGTTGTCGGTTCTCAGCTGGAGAGTCCAGGGCCAATCAAAATTGGTAGACCGCACAGGACTCCACAATTTCTTTAAGAGCCAGACATTGTGATACACCCATTCCGCAGCACATTTTGTAAATCTCAAGTGATTTTATAAATAGGGGCCTCAAACTTGAATAGGCGTCAATTCAGCAAGTAGCTACAAAGCTTGGAATATCTCAAAAATATCATTTGAGTAAACAACAACATGGAATGGCGCATCCATAACAAGATTCGAAACGGGATCTATATCAACACAACCAAAAATTGCTAGAGAAGGGAAAAGAAAATATTCTAGGTTTTTCTAAATCGTCATTAAGAAGAGGAATACAAGAAAGAAGGACTGTAATCGTACTGAAACTCTAAAATTTTACTAAGTATTATTACTCAAAAATATAAAAGTAACACAACTTTTGATTGCAAAGCTGTGAATTTTCAAGAGAAATATGTGAATTTTTACAGAAGGCAACAGTGTAGAGATTCATTGTTTGTTCTGTTGTACTGTTTGCATTTGTAATTTTGTTCAACATTTAAACAGTTATATTGCTGTTGATGAAAATATTAATTTATTACTAAAATAAACTTATTTAAAGTAATATTAATTTATTTCAAGTAAATTAACTTCATATTAATTTAATATGAAGTAAAAAAAGAAACCCCAAACTGTCTAAGTGAGTTCTAATTTCCCTTTAGAGGACTAAATTTTATCGTATGTCCTCTCACCTAAACCAACTTTCTCTGGATTTCGTTGAAAAGTTCTTTTTCACGAATAACTATAGAGAAATACATTCTCTATTTTCATATTGGATTTGATATGTTTCAGCTGTAAACAAAAGAATATATATTGGTTTCTTTCCTTATTGGTATTTTCATCATGTCGGCAGGAACAAGCTTTGAGGTTCAAATAGCACATATATTAACGATGAAAACTATGATTTGTAACTTGCATGGGGTGATGATTATTGGTTTTTTATCTATGCATCTGGAAAATTTATCTTCTTTAACTATTTCATATGTGAATCTTCCTTTTTCTTTAATATTTCAACACTTTTGTCATTCATTTTTAAATATTTCTTTATTTATAAAAAATGAATGTCTGCTGTTTGGAACTTTCCATTGAGTATTTATATTAGGAAGAACAATGATAATTTTTACAACTTTATTCCCCATTTTAATTTTAACTCCCAGTCTCTTTCTTTATCCCTTCTACCTCAATACTTGCTGTTCTGATGTGGACTTAAGTCCAATGCAAATACACAAAGAATTCAGAAGCTCACAAGTCTTTCTGTTGGAATTTCTTCCAGAACTTGTAAAGTACCTAGGTTGTCGTTATCATTTTACTGCTTATTTTAATGCAGTAAATTCTGCAACAGTGATTGGTCAGATAAATGTGCTCTTCACACTTATCTTTCTCAAAAACATGGGAGGTCTCTCCAACCGTATCATTTAGTCTAGTTCCACCCATAAAAAAGGCCAAATCAAGTCGGACAGAAAAAATTCGAAATATTTCTGCGCCACATTACAATTCTATTATTCTCTAAGTGAATTTAAGGCAGTGTATATATTTTCATTTCTGTAAAATCAGTATAATCCTGGGAAGTTATTAATACATGTGCTATGTTTTGTAGTAGCGTTGTTAATTCCATTTCACAAATGAAGTTTTAATTACATTGATTCTATAGGACAAATAATTTGAAGTGACGAAGTTAGAGTTGTCCAAAGCATTCTCATTTTTATTAACCAGAACGTTTTGGATACTTGTAATTTTGAGAACCTGGTGTACAGCCTGAGTTCACCTGTTAGTAAAAATTTACAATCTAAGGGATTACTATGTACTTCTTATGTAAAAGCACTTCAAGATTCCAGAGATTCAAAATCGAAAGATTTTTTTTTATTTCCTTGAAGTGCTGTACTTTCCGATTAATTGGTTTTAATTGGTTTATGAAAATATTTTAAGGTTGTTGATTAATTTAAATTATGTAAAGTGATACAAGCATGTTTTCAAGACTTCGTTTGCATTCTCTTCTTTAAATGTATAGTTCGTCTTAAATATGTCTTGAAATTACAGTATAAATAACTCTTGATATGAATATAAAATGGATTTCCTGAAAATTAGACGTTATTAAAGGGAATTTATGAATAATTTTTATTTTCAAAATACATTACATATGCTAAATTATGTGAACTACCATTTAAACCATGTTATAATCAGCTGATACAAGTGTAGGTTTGTACAAAAATAATCATTACGTAGGATAGAACTTAAGAAGATTCTTCTTATTGTGTGATATCCAATATCGCTAACAAAACCAACCCCTTGAAGATAGATCTAGAGGAGTTGTCGGCAAACTTATTAGTCAACAGTGTCAATTACTAAAGTTCTGAGACTGAAATCTCATTGGAGAGTGACATCTTTTTAAACTTATATTATATTGGTAGGAATATCGTAATTCCTTTAATTAGAATACTGTTAAGTTGACTTTTACTAAGAGTTTCCTGACCTTGGCTCGTGAGCCAAGGTTTGCCGATCTCTGATCTAGAGTAACATAAAAATAACCCACTTTTTGGAACATTATTTATTTAGATTTCCGTCCGGGGTATAATCTTAGCCACTGCAGTTACAGAGAACAACCACGTGGAAGTTGTGCTATTCTCGTTCCCAGTCCGCCAACCCTCTCTTCATCGCTATATTAGATTTTTTAAAATACCGTATCTAATAAGTGACGACAGTCCTTGAAAGAACATTTGAAATCGATGTTATTTTTTGGAACAGCATTTAGAAGCCAATGATGGTTATCGCTTCCTGCCTCTGAAGACAGTTCATATATCATTGGGAAGCCGAAGACAATTTTGAAGTTGCACTGCATTCTGTAATTGTTTGCACTCTGCTGGCAGGTTCAGGGTCACACAAAATTGGTAGACCCTTAGGACTCCACAGTTGGAGTTTCTGTAGGACTTTAACAGGGACTTTTGGACTTTAACAGGGGGCATTTCAGCAGGTAGCTCCGAACCCTGGCAGATCTTAAAAACTGCATACGAACGAACAAGAGTAAATCACGGAACAGGCGGATGAAATGGTGCATCAAGATTCAAAACAGAATCTTGAACAGCATAATTAATGGATTCGGTAATTCGGAGGGAAGGGAATAATTTAGCATTTCCCAAATCATCATTAAAATGAGGAAAAACTATGAACATAGCCTCATGAATTCTCGAACATCACCTAAGCATTATTGCTCAGCCAAAAAAGTCGCACAACATTCGGTTGCAAAACAGCAAATGAGACGAAAGCAACATAGAAGAGAATTATTGTTTGTTCCGTTCAATTGTTTGCATTTGTAAATTTTTTGAGCATTTAAACACTTAACTGCTGTTGAAAACAAAAACAAATGTCAACTGTTACAATATTTAAAATTAAGTAACAATTGAAGGAGAAAGGGACAGAGTAAGATTCTCATTATTTGTTCCATTTGTTGAGATTTATATAATATTGTAACTGTTGACAAAAATAACAACTGAGATATCTGGAGTTTGGTAACAATATAAATATGGCGAATAGTTGTTACCACTGAACAATTGACTGCAAATAACTATGTATTCAAAGGCGAGTGACGGCAAAAAAGGGGAATTAATATATGATAAAAAGACATAAGTACACACAATGAGAGTGATTAGTAATTAGAATTTCTATGGGTAGTTAAAATTCACTCTTTCTGATTGAAAATGCACTCAAATTAGGAATTCCTTATTTTTTCACTTTCTAAAGAGGAAAATGAACATTTTTTCTATGCCATCTATCGAACAAATAGAAATAAGATTGCGAAGTGAATTGAAAACTATAAAAAGTTGAATTCATTGCTAAATTCAATGATTATTTATTTCATAAATTTTATTATAGGGATTTATATTGTAGGGAAAATATATAGGCATTTTATTATAGAGATTTTCAGTCTATTTTCTTTTGAAGGGAAAAAAAAGTATAACTACATGAAAATGTATATCATTTGCAAAAATAATTTTTAAAAATGTTTTTATAAATGAAGAAGTAATTGATACCATAGTTTTTTAGAATATGAATACATCAACGCACTAAATTGATGTATTTCTTTCAAATAGTTATTCTACTTAATTATTTATTCTGTTCAATATGTTTCCTTGAAGGCCTGTTACAGATGTATGCTTACCTTTTCTGATTTTCGATTAACGTTTTCATTGTAACGAAGTAATGTAATTTCTTTTACTAAAGATTTGCGATATTTCTTTCTTAATAGTGACTGAAATTCAAGCTAAAGAGATTTAAAGTAGGTTTGTAACGTGCTTTTGTTAATTTCAAAACGATTTTTTTCCATATGATGTTTAATGAGCACTCTTCCAAATCCAATGTTTTCGGAATATATATATTTTTTTGCCTGGGCAATGAACATATGCTTAAGTAACGAACAATTATATAAATGAAAACAGAAATTATACTTTGCCGTGGTGATTTGAATCAGATTTTTCTATGCAATATATAGTAACTCTTGCATTCACTAATATTATGCAGATTAAGATATGTTTTTCTACCTTAGACAAGGCTGCAAATTTAAAAGCAACTGATTCTATTATTCTTTTGATAGTCTCAATTCTCATCGAAATTAAGATTTCTCGTTACATTCCCTCAAACATTATGTGCTAACATTAGAATATAAGGGAATATTTACGTTTCTACGAATTTCATTATTGTTATCAACAAGTTCCAATTTCTTCGGTAAAAGATACTTTATAGATTTTTTACATGAATTATTGTGAGAGTTTAAATGTTACACAGTACGACTGCATTAAAAAAATCCTAGTTTTAAAGTTCAAATTACTTATTATTGAGAATAGAAAAAAGTATTGTAGTTCGATGGTGCACATTTACATCAGAATTATTACTGCTTTAATTAATATCTTTTGTACAAATTGTTTGAAGAGCTCATGATTCAAAAATTGAATGAAAATAAAAGAAATATTATTCTATTCTCTCCTGAAAATAAATATATCATTCAGATTTCAAGTAGCCTTTGATTGTATGATTAGGGATTAAATTCTAATTGATATACTTCATATTTCACATTGATTTGATAATATTTTAAAACAAGATTGTGCATTGAGCTGAATTAATACTTAGGAAGAAGTTTCTTAAGAGTTGCAGACAATTATCCTTAACTCTCCCCCTTTCCCATATAGACTCTTCAGGTTCAAAATCTGATAACCATTTCAGAAAAAGTAATTGCGGGCAATATTAAAATGGTGTTTATTTTCAGCGCAATACCTAAAAAATTCTATTGCGGTTAAATCCTCTTACTGCTAAGTGCGCTCATATGCGTTAAGCCAAAGCCACCAGTTCAACCCCTAGAGATGACTTATGCTAACCGCATACCAGCCGCGGTGACCTGGTGGTAAGTTCTCGTCTTCGGAACCAGACGGTTTCATGTTCGAGAACCAATTCCACTGAAAAATCGTTGGGAAAGCGGGGCTGATGCACGTTAAGTCAGTCGGGGCCAATGTCCTTCCGTCTGTGAGGAGGGGAAGTTTGGAAAGGGGTCTTCCAGATCAAGTGTCCCCCTCGTCATCTGATAGTGGTTCAAAATAACGAAGTTCATACCTAAATAGTCCCTGTGTTGCTTTAAAACGAGCGTTAATATAACTGTCGTGGCTTATCCCACCTAGCTGACAGTGACATCAAACTAGGTCCATAAGCCCGAACACCTCCAAACAATGTAAGACTGCCTGTTACAATAACTAAACTAAACTAAATTAACTAAAAGTCAGCTACACGCCGCTCACGCCGAGAGCTTCAACATACAGCAGTTAGTAATCAAGGGTCCATAGTTTTTTCTTTTAACCCTTTGCACTCGGACAATGCTTCTAGGACACTATTCAAAATGGTATATCATTTTGTAGTTTTATTCATTTATTTTCAATTTTGATTGCTAAAAATGCCCTCAGAATAGTAAAAAGATGAAAATTAATTTTTCGGTTGCATTCAACTTGATACAAATATATGCATTTATTTTAAGGAGCAATGAGTAAGCTTTTGTACTAGGTGAATAACTTTGCATTCGATTACTTTTCCGTTTGCAAATGGTTAATATTCAAATTTTTAATTTGCAAAGTTTGAGTAATTGCACTAAAATAATTGGTGGAACCCATGCCAAATTATTAGGATGTGTATATCATATTTTTATGTGCTCTGATTTTCGAATCAGTCTTTTAACTAAATATTTTAAAACTATTTTTGTTTTTACCCAGAAATTATTCAAAGGAATTATTCCTGCAGTAATCGTCTAAATTATTTGGACGGAAGCTAACATATGACTCAATAAAAAGACATTAAAACATTGTAAACGTGCTAAAGGAAGCTTTAATGAAAGTGGGTGTGAGGGGATATGTATAATGCACATTTGAGTGCATGCAAATTTCAGATCTACATTTCGATTTTCTTTGTTCTGCTTTTCAACAAGATTTGTTAAAACATGTTTGTTCCTCACACTAATTTCTTTTTCAAAGCTCTTAGAACTCAAAGCTTATGGTAACTCTTTTTTTGAAACCCCATATTCGTTTTATTCATGACCTCACTAATTCTTTGATTAGACGCTGTTTTGCACAGATTCACTTTATGGTCTGAATTTGCAGTTATGATGGAAGAAATAGCTTCCTAGATAAATTGCTCTCAAATCCTTCAGAACCATCTCTGAATGATCTACTGGAATTTGATTTTACAATATTTTTATTTTTCAAAGAAACCCTGAAAAACATATTTGTTATAATCTCGCATTTCATAAATTTTTATAGATTTAATGAAAAACAATTATATAATATCACTTGATTTTGCTACCAATAAAAATTATTTTGAGTCGGAACATGCTGTTGCTGTTGAAAATAAGTGTGATAATGTTTCTGGTATATCTCTTCCGTTCGTATACCATGAGATTCCTCATGCACTGCGCATATAGATTAAGAAGTAAATTAAGATATGAAGTTTGAAACTCTTATTCTCGACCCATCAATTACTAGGTCTTAAAAATGTGTCATGATTGTTTCACATGCGTCTTGAATATGAAACATTTTATAATACTTTAGGTATTTTTTTCATCTTGAATGGTATGATTGAACTATATTTCCTCATATGTAAATTACAGAAATTGCTGTCTGAAACCATTTTTTCCTATTACCAGAATTAAAGTAGTGGCATATTAAAGGTCCTGTATGTAGACTATTAAATATGATACATCTTACATTAAAACAGATTTTTTTTGAAGGCATCATACAAATATACATTGAAAATTGTATAAGAAAATTTTCTAGAATATTTGAAAGGTGGGAAGGAAGATTTTGAATTGCCATTTTATATAAATTTACTGTATATCACAAGCGTAATTTATATATCATGCACAATGTTGAGTGGCGTAATTTCAAGTCCAAAGATGCATTTTTTATAAAATATAAAGGCTCCTTCAGCTTTTGTTCATCTGTCAGAAGTAAGAGCAAAGGTAAGTAAATATTTTTATTATTTCCATTTGGATAAAATAACGTTTAATGGACAAAATCCGAATCTCAATAATTTGCATTTACCGATGAGTTTTTGATTTTATTTTCAATATATATGTTTTTCTGTGAGCTTGAATGTTGTGTTTTATGTTACGCATATATTTTGTCCTGCATAAAACTATTACTTTTTCGTTAAATTAAATTATTCTTTTTTTTAAATTTATATGACAATTCTATTACTTTTATATATTCTCAAATCACTACTCCCATTTATGCAAATACTTCCTGTAAAGTGTCCTAAATTCTTCTCTAATCAATGTTAGCGAATAAATGAATAATATATAATAAGTTTTATCGAACAGTAAATACTTGAAGTATAAATCTCAAATCTTGTTCTTAAGAGCCTTTCAATGAATTATTTAAAAAGATGAGAATGACATATCTATTGCTTTTATCTAAGTCTGCGCTTAAAAGTACTTGTTATGCGCTATCTAAAGTAAAAGTGCGTAGATTTTATCATTGAACAATTGAGTTTTCTAAATTTGAAAGTGATTATGTAGTACTTCGGACTTATAGCCAAATTGTTTGAAAGCTTTCAAGTTTCACGGGTTCAAAACTGATTCGCAATTAGAAATTTATAAAATATTTAATTATATAATCAGCGGTCAAATCGTATTGGAACCATACATCCTTCCTATTTGCTCCTCTTCTATGAAATTCCATTTTACAGAGTTTTTCAATCATTTTGCGCAATGAGTTGGTTTTTAAATAATGGTAGAGCCAATATCTTCAGAGAAAAATTACTGTAAAATCATTCTATTATCAACTTGTGGATGAAGGTTTGCATCATAAATGTAAATGAAGATTTCTAAATTTTGACGAATTATCCTCGTTTTAGACAAAACAAACCTTCCGAATTGTTTCTCTTTATGTCAGTGAACACGATAAATCGGAAATCTCTTTCAGTTTAATGGATGAAATATGGTATGTAGTCTATACATCAAAATTATAGATTTCTTAAGAATTTTGAACAAAATCTGTTCTGTGAATATCTGGCGATAATAAACCCAATAACTGCAAACAAAAATTCCTAGAAAAAATTATTTTTTTTAATTCGGCATTTAAAATGCAGATTCGGAACAAATTGTGAACTAAGTGCATAACTTTCCGTGATTCTAACATACAAAATTCAACTACTTGGGTAGATGAAATTTTACCGCTTAACTGTTTTGCCCGTATGCTATATGTGTATCGATTTATCGACTTTTAATAGTTGTAAGTAAAAAATAAACCATTCATAACTATTATAATTCACTATTAAATTATTTCGAATGCATAGATAAGTCAAGTATTCAATGTATTTCTATCTGAATCAAAATATTCTGAAAATAGAAATTACCATCTTATTAGTAAAAAAAATAAAACAGTTTAGTAATTTATACACAGCCTTAAGATACTTACAAATTTTGAATAAATCTTTCAAAATATTGTTCTGTACTTTTGCATGCATTTAAATGGGGAAAGCGCGAAAGAACTTAAATGAAAATTTGTATATGATGGTTGTTCTATAATTGTAATTGTTAACCATTGTTTTCAATCATTGGAAAGAAAAATGCTTCCTAAATACGTATCGATTTTGTCTACTGTATTATAAATCATAAATCTCTCCTGTTCAAGAATCTAAAAATAAAATTCTTGATTGTCAAGACGTCAAGAAGTTGTTCAAGGTTTCCTGTTTCATATGTTAAGTGTGTGGGAGAGATGGAAAAGTGATAAGTTTCCTAGAAGTCCATTCAATGGTAATGGTGTCAATGGTAAACGCAATCTTTGGTCAGCTGTTGCATTTTCACTAATGTGCGATTATTTGTTGATACAATTAAATAATCCTTACATAATAATACTTTTAGTAATACTTAAAGATTTGAAAAAAATTTAAATGTAATCAGTCTTTTCTTCATCTTTTCAGATTTCGTAATTGTGAATGAAATCAATTTTACTTCCTTTCTCATAGGGCTTATTATCTTTCAAGATTTTCAAATTCCTTTTTCTGGATTTTCTCTTCTGGGTTTAAAAATACACTTCATTGTTTATATTATTTAGATATTTATCAGGGTATCCATCTTGTATAAATAAAATTGACACTGAATTTCATATCCTACTATTAACACGTCTGACACGAGTCTACATGCTTTGATTTTCAAGCACCAGTATGCTCCTTTTTTATAATAGAAACAGATTTTATTTTAATTCAAGTACAATTTTCCTACTTCCCATAAATATTTGGATATAGATAGAAGATTATACTCAGGAGCAACTAAAAAGTTCTGAAGGATGTTAGGGATGTTAACTAAGTTCTTGCTGAATTTCTGTGAAAGTTAATAACATGTTAAAAAAACGAATAAGAAACATATAACCGGATCCATAGCTATCCTCTACCTTTCCCCATTTTCCTAGTAACATTTGAATTCGATATCAGAAAAATAACATATATTTATACTTATTCAAGTTTTGACACATTTATTAGCATCATCAAGTAAATTGAAGTTTTATTCAAGTCATGCTACCCTGACCGAGACAAGTCATTATTGGACAAGATAGTCCAGTGAATACGGCGGAAGGGATAGAGCTTTCGTCTTAAACATTTTTAAGTAGGTTTGTAAAGATTTTGCAATATGTCAAGTTTTAAAATAACTTTATTGCATCTCCTCTACTTATTAATCTCATTCTTTCAATATCTGCCTCATACTCATCATTTTGTAGTCGAGAGTTTTCCTCTGTATTGATTTCATTCATTTTAAGGATATCATATTTAACTGCATTCACTTGATCCTACTAATCGTATATGACAGCGTGTTTATTCCAGCTCCAGTGACGAATCATTCCTAACGATTTGAAACGTTTTGAACCAGTTGGATAATCAATTATAATGATTCTATAGATTCAGCTGGCAGCTGACATCAATTTTTATGAAATAAGGCTTTCAAAAATATTATTTTTGGAGCTACTATATGAATACTGCATCCTATAGAAGATGCAGGATAAAAAGGTCGTGTCGACATCTATTGGAGGAAAGTGACAACAAAAATTTATTAAAGGAACGACATTTACTGGAAACGCTGAACATATTCAACATTCCAACATCATTAAAAACTATAAAAAACCAATTTCTTACAATAATTTGTAGACTATTTCTGTATTCCTTTTACAGAATTAAAAGAACTGCATAATCTGTTTTTAGTTTTATTTGCTTAATGTGTAAATGTTTTTGAAATTTACTGCAAACAAACATTAAGGATGTAAATTTAACTATCAAACATTACGTGTTTTATTCAAAGTTTTTTGAAATTATGTTAATATACATACTATTTAACAAAAATGTCGTCTAATGTGTATGATCAGAAATAAATGATGAATAAAGAAATGAAAAGCCCTTTGTTCGTTGGGTCTAAGGTTTTGAAATTTGAAATGTTATTAGATACTTGTAATAAATGTTGACTGTGAAATTTTTTTAATTAAGAAAAATCAACTTTTTATCTTCATCAGAGTATATTATTGTAGAAAATCTATTTTTAGGCATCCTAAAAAATTCTTTAAATTAGTTTTTGGTTCATACACTGATTTTTTTATATCTTCTCGCTGCCAATGTAATAAAACCGCATTTATTTATTTAGTGTTACTTCTAAAATACTTTTCAAATTTCTGCAACCTGGAATGGCTCTTTGTTATTATGTTTAATAAAATATATTTGTGCAAGTTAAAAGTTTATGATAAAAGCACGCTTTAAAAATAAACCAAAAAATAGATTAATCCAGTTTGAAAATAGGATACTCAACAATAAAAAACGGAAAATATTCGAGCCTGTAAAGTTTTATAAAAATAATCCAAATTATAAGTTTTTGTCCTTAAATAAACTTTCTAAAACTTCTGCTGTTTGGAAACATGTTGATGAAATAAAATTATTATTTATATTGATGCGTGATAAATCAAATTTAATGTTAATGATATCAAAATAAATTACATAAAAATAATCATCAAAATTAGAAGATGGTTTGATTAAAATGATGCAAAATTAGATTTGATGCAAAAATAGAAGTTGCTTCTAATTTCAAAATTAGAATTTGCTCCTGTTATATATCTGTATTTGGCAATAAGGTTTTGATTTTAATCCTGATTCTATTAAAGGTGACATACGGGTCAGTATATCTTACTGAACCTTTTGGCACCTAAAGCAAAGTATTAGGTATTTACAGTGAGGTTAAATACACATTCCATAACTTTATGTGTTTAAAATAAGTGGTTTGAAATCTTCATATGCTCATCAATAAGTTAATCTATGGCTAAATTCAATTATGGAAATATATTCTCAAGATATTTAACATCAGTGCACACTGGCTGTTAGTAAAGAATTTTAGGCGCTGAGTTCTAACTGGAATATTCTGTAGCTCAATCTACTTGCAGACTATTACGCTATAATAAAAATACGGTGTCTCCATTCACCGTAAGTTTTATAAGCCTGAAATCTGAGCAACATTTAAAAACAAATTTTTAATAAAGTTTCTTGGAAAGATTTATTTGAGTACATTTGTCCCTGCCAAGTGTTTAATCCGATTTTGCATTCGATTTCCAATATTCAAAGAATTTTTGTTGCACTGATAACTAAAATAGGTTTTTATTTCCTTCATAGAACTTGTTATATACGAAATAAGTGCCTGCTTCTTTAATGCAGAGGTAATTCATAATAGTATTTATGCTAACATTTCTGAACGATTTATAGAATTAAATTCAAATTTAAGTAAAACAATGTTTATATTGAAAATACGATTCTCCAAAAAATTATAAGTATAATGTTAAATCGGCATTGAATTTTTTATATCTTATTAATTATTTAATGCGCGCAGCTACGTTATATTTAAATAAGTTATTTAATAACAAATAGAAATTTAGAAATTCGAAGTAAAGAAAAATTCCTTCCTTAAATGTCATATAGATCGAATAGACAACAAAGAGAGAAAATAAAATTAAAGAAAGTTAAAAATTACACTAGAAGCATATTCTCTACTAAAGAGAAAAAGATAATTCTGCATATTGGATACAATAAAATAAAATAGATATGCACAGAAATAGAAATAAATAAACAAATAAAAAGTTAAAAATAGGAATAACAATCTGATTTTTATAGCAAATTGATCGATTCTAGATTTGGAATAAGCCTGATTGACGATCACGTGCATAAACTCACAATTTCTGGATTTCGTTCAAAAGATATCTTAAATTTATATACATTAATACTATCAATGTATATATAAATTTAAAAGAATATTGAATATTAGATTTTTTTCATCTAATTTCAGATAAAGATGTTACCCTTTTGTCATATTGCTTCTGATGTGTTACTGCCGTGGACAACAGAATGTATAATTCTGCCATCATTAAATAATATTACTACTTTCAAAATTGCAAATTTTAAGTTTGAAACGACATAAATATATGAGATAAGGACCATTTTTTGAATTGATTATATATGTGAACGAATAAGTAAAGAATTGATTGTCCATGAATGACCAAGGAACAATTTAAATTTCTTAAAATATTTCATATCTGAATCTTTCTTCTATAACTTAACATCTTTGACATTCAACTCTTACTAACTAAACATTAAAATTTAGTTATAAAAATTATCCCTGGTAACCTGAAATTTTCAAATAAGCTTATATATAAAATTGAAATTTAATGTGATTGATTTTTCAGATCAATGTTTTAACGTGCATCCAATTGCTTGGTTTAGAATTTCCTCATATTATAAAATTTAATATAAAATGAATCGATAGAAAAATAAATGCAATTATTCTTTAAAATTAGACTAATTAAATCACGGAAAAGTGCTTAGTATCACTTTCGCTAATGAAAATAATCAGCATAACGAGATATTTCCTATTTACAATAAAATAATTTATCTGAAAGTTTAATAATAATTTTTAGCGTTTACATTTTGATATTAATAATATGATTAAGTCTAAGATATTAAAAATGAGGTTAAAATTCATAAAGCTGCTCATATTCTATATTAAGAAAATTTGAATTTCTTCAAAGCAAATGCAAATGGAAGATACTAATTACCTGCGTGGGTTTCAAAGTTCTAAAGCCGTTGTTCTAAGCACTTTGTGTTTGAATGTTTAATACAGGTAGTGAAATTTTGGGGCAAAGAAGTGTGAGTGTAATTCTACAAGAAAAATTAAGTGTACTATTTTGGAAGACTGAATAAAAATTCTGCAGATTTCTTGTTTGAGAAGCCTCTTAGCCATTGCAGTTCTAAAGAACTGCCAATGGAGCATCAAGTGGAGGTGTGCTACTCTCGTTCCCCGCCCTCCAAAGCATCCTTCATTGTTGCATCTGACGGCTCTCTTGATTCTAAGACATCATTCTAAAATAGTAACTGCCCTCAAGCTTTGAAAGAGCATCTGGCAGTGAAAGCAATTTCGGAACTGCATCAAAAAACCGATGAAAGTTTTTGATACATCGTCTGGCCACTGAAGAAAGTTTTAAAAATCAATGTGCAACTGAAGACAGTTTTGGTGTTACTATGCATTCTGTCGTTGTCGGTACTCAGCTGGCAAGTCCAGAGCCATAAAAAATTAGTTGACCGCATAGGTTTCCACAACTGAGAGTCCTACAGAAGCTAGCAGATAAATTAAAGGTGCAGCACATTTTGAAAATAGCATTCGATTTTATAAGTGGAGCGTCATCTTATGAACTTGAATAGCATCTAGTTCAGAGCAGGTAGCTCCAAAACCCGGTAGATCGTATAAACTGCATACAAGAGCACAATAGCAATTAGTGGAGCAGGCGGATGAGACGGTACATTCGTATCAAGATCGAAAATTAGATCTGATTCTCCATCTCTGACAGATGGTGCGTCGGGGAAAAGGAAACATTTAGTATTTAAGAAATCGTACAACGTTCGGTTGCAAAACAGTAAGTGAATTTTAGCAGAATCAAACAGTTTCATTGTTTGAGAAATGAACAGAGGAATTCATAGTTTATTAAGTTCGATTGTTTACATTTGTAATTTTGTTGAGCATTTAAACAGTTATATTGCTGTTGATAACATTAATAATTGATTACTGTTGAAATATTTTGAGTTTAATTACAATTGAAATATGGCTAATACTATTGTAATTTCAACAAATGAATACCAATAATCATACACTGGTTGTCATGTGGGAGAAAATATATCAAATAAATATTTATAAATACAGTTTTTTTAATTAACATAAGAGTTATTAGTAATCAGGACTTTTAAGGGTGGTTAATATTCATCTACCTGAAGGAAAATAGAAGTCTAAATAGATACATAGACATAGAAGACTGGAGCAAAGTAGCAAAAGATTTGATAAACGAATTTGAGACTATAAAAAGGGAAGAATTATAATTTAATTGAAGAATTACATATTTTATAAATTTTAATACAGCAATTTTTATTTCATTAGTGATCAGTCTTGTAAAGGGTCTTGATATTTGATATCTCATAATCATGCATCGACCTAATAATTGAGATCTGGGATTTTGGAGCCAAAATCATGTATCTAATTTTGCTTGAATAACATATTGAATTATTAAGATTGATCCTTAATGAAAGCGTAAGCAAATAATAAGTTATTGATAGATTTAATCCAAAATCAGATACTGATATTCAAAGTCGATATTAAACTTATGTAATGAATGAATTTATCTTTGAGATTATTGAAGTCATATAAAGATTCCGTCTCAAAATCTGATATGTATTACTTGAATAAACAGTCTATCAATTTTTTGCAGTAACTGGTGCCAAATTTAACACAGATTTACAGTTCTGGTTATGTATAATTATTTGCTCAGTTCCACACATCTTGCACCGCCAATTTTCAGTTATTTTATTTGCTCTCACAGGCAGATAAATAGAAATGTATTTTCCCTAAATAAATTTGTTCGAAATTTCATAGAAAAAAATAATAGAAGTATATTTTGGCATAAAATGACTTTAAAAAATTGATTTGTAAAGCTAAATGTATTTTTGAGCTATCATATTCAAGTACACACAAATTTAATTTTTCAAAAAATCTTAACGAGATATTTGATTCATATTTTTCATGCCGAGAGATTTGTGGTTTTATTATATAGACTTTTCAGTTATCTTTATGTTGAAAAATGAATAAAATGATTAAATAACTTTTTTAACTTGTATGATACTTTAGCTTCGAATATTAAAGCATTGGTTAAAATTTTAACTATTATTTTATTGATCTTTAAACTACTTAATCATAAAAGAATATTTTCAAAGCTTACGTAATACTTTCTTCATTAAGTGGATTTAAAATTAAATGACAAAGTATCAAATACTTTTAATGTAAGTGGTTTAGAAAACAAAACTCCTTAAAAGTATTAAAATAATAAATAGAAATATATCTCAAGACTAATTTTGTAAAAATCAGCTAAATATTGTAAGGTGTTTTCAGCTCTGACCTCCAATGACCTTAAAATGCCATAAATTTTCAAATACTTCAACGTTAAACCATTAAACTTAGCATACAACTCAAGCTTTTCTGCCAGCACTTTCTCCTGTCAAAACTCTAAATAAATATGTAAGAAGGATGCTTGGTATAAAAAAAAAACACCGAGAGAGGAAGAAAAATGGATGTTCAGCAGATGTTTTTAAAGGCAATGCCTAAAGCTCTAAAGTTTTTTCAAACTCGTTGAAAGACTCGCTTAGAAAGATGAGATGACGGAGACATCGTGAATTTAATGTTGGAGTTCCTGCATCCAGTGGGAAAGATTCCTTCAGAAGTAGTAGGAAATATATTTGGTTAAAAGGAGTAGAGGATTGTAACAGCTGTTTTCTGAAAGGAGTTTCATGTTAAGACACTGAGTATTCGTTTAAAAAAAATATCCCTTTATTTGAGAATATCTCCAGAAGCGTGAATATTAAATGTCATTTATTGAAATTTGAAACATTATTGAATTAGAATCAGCAAATATTTCTGTTAAGTGCTGAAAAATAAGGTTAATTTATTCGTTTACGAATGATATACATAATTATGCTAGATTATGGAATAACATTACAGTACTCAGCATAAATTCTCAGCGAAATTAAAAAATTCAATTACGAGGGGTGATGTTGTCTTAGACTGTCGTTAGAGTAGATAGTGTTAGTACTGAGCCCTGAAAAGGCGACAGTAACGGCAAGTCGTCTAGAGAAGTGGTCTCGCACAGAAGTGCGAGCCGTAATGCGATTTCTATTGGTCAAGAATATGTCTCTATTGTACAATCACAGAAAAATCGTTGAAGTGTACAGACAGTGAAGCAATGAGTAGACAATAGGTGCAGTAAGGGCGTCGTTCTTTTGAATCGGTCAGAAATATTTTTCTAAACAATTAGATGGGAGGCCTGGAGCTACTCCTCCCATACAGCCCCGATTTGGCTGCCAATGAATATTTTCTATTCCTATCATTGAAGAAGCCCTTATTCGAAACAAGACTCGTATCAGACTGATGTTCAAAGAGGTGCAGAGAACTGTCTCATTGATTAGAAACCTCATTATTACCAGGACGGGTTAAACAAATTGGTCTAGGGATGTGATTAATGCCTCAAAAGACTTGGGTATTACATAGAGAAGTGACCGCCACATATGTCTTCTAATTACCATTCATATTCTGGGTCTAAGCATTTTTCCTTTGCTTTGTAAACTTTTTGTTTGGATATAATCGTATACTTTATTAAATTAAATTTAGAATAGACGAATATAAAATATTATTATTATAAGTTCTATTTTATTCAGAATTCTTTAGCAAACTGTTAATGAAATATTAATCAGAAATGTGAACCAAAATTATATAAATATTTTCTGATTTCGGTGCATCTTTCCGTGTATTAATGCATATATCAGTAGAGTGGTTTTATCGAGATAGGAGAAAATGAAAGATGGCGGATGAATTAATTTATTTTAATTAGTAGGATATTGAAACCGCACACCATAATTAAACCTTAATATCCCAATTTAAAAAAAACTAATTTAGCATCGATAAACTTCAGGTGTCAGAAATAATCGTTATAAATTAAGAAAAAGTACCGCACAAAATGTTCTTTTTCTTAGCAACAAAATGTTATACAGTGTGCAAATCGTTAAAGAAAATATAGATACATATAACTTAAACAGGAAATGATTATAATTTAACTCACTCTCTAAGTTTTGCTATTGAGTTTGTAACTGAGCTAACTTTCTGAAGGAAGCTAACTTTCTGCTCTACATTTTTCCATTTATTATGCGTAAAGCAACTACAACTATCTAAAGCAGGGGCACAACGCGCGCACACACACACACCTTTTATGAGGTAAAAACATATATTCTGGTGGGAAAAAGTTGTTGCAGGATTAAAATTTAGGTTTTTGCGCTGGCTCTGGAACATCTCAGCCTCCCTGTTGGACCCTGGTCCAACATCCTGCGTTGGAAGGGGAATTATACGGTTCATAGCACGATGGATTGTCCGTTCGAGGTTTGCACTTCAATTACTCGAACAAGTCCATCGAATCCAGGTATTGTCTTCTTTATTCGCACCAACTTGACCAATATGACTAGGTCCCCTTCTTTCAGGTTGGGTTGTGGATTCTATCACTTCTGCCTCTGCTGTAGTTGTTGCAGATACTCCAGACTCTAGCGGCTCCAAAACTTGGATTTAAGGTCGTGGACATGGCTCCTTCTGGAAGATAAATTGACAGAAGTATTTTGTCAAGTTAAAGATAGTACCGATGACCCAACCAAAAACTGCTCCTGTGTTTGAGGTTGTAGATCGGTTGGATCGACGAACTAGTGACTGAGGGATCTTGGATTCAATATCGCTTCAATTTCGACAACCAATGTGGTAAGTTCCTCAAAGTTCAGAATTTTGGTTTCGGTGACTTTTACTTTTTTCAAGATTTTATATTTTGTCTGCCAGAGGCCACCAAAGTTGGATGCAAATGGGAGTATGAAATTCCAGTTGCTGCCTTTCTAGCAATTGAACTATTTAATCAAGATGGATTTGAATAATTTTAATAGGGGGTTCAGAAGAGCATGTGCTCTTTTAAAATTAAATGCATTGTCGCTTCAAATTACTGAAGTTCTTGATCGTCTTGTGATGCATGTGTTAAAGCATTCCAAGAAGGCTGCAGTTTTTAAATCGGATACTATTTCTGGGTGAGTAATCTTAGTGCTAAAACATATAAATATAGTAATGTAAGATTTGATAGTTACTCTAGATCTTTTCAAATTAGGTTTCGTTATGATTGGGCCTGAAAATCAATTCCCACCTGATCAAAAGGTCTGAATGAAATGACCCGATCTCTTAATAAATCAAGCATCTGTTGAATATTTTTATTTTTTACTCTAAAACAGGTTAAGCATATTTTTATCACACTTTTAACTTTGGCTTGATTAGTCGGTATACAGTATTGTTATCTTATTAAATACAAAGTAATTTGAACACCGAGAGTGGAGAACTTTTTTATGAAAGCATTATATATCTGTGAAATGGTGTTTCGTAAGAGTAGAGGAATTTGTTTTTGAATCTGGAAGATTAAAGAATTTTAATCTTCCGACAACTCTTAAAAGCTCATCATAATCTAAGAATACAAAATTCAGAAGGGGATTCTTCATTTAGAACTTTATTTTTTTTATCCCAAATTCAAACTCTCTCACTTGTATACTTTTTATTAAAGATTTTGTAACAGTTTGTAATTCTGTTACATTTAAATGATCTTTCTCTTTTTCAGAACTGATTTACAGTTATGTAAGAGTCTTAAACATCATGAAGTTACTCTAATTAATTTGACAAAAGAATATCTTTTAATCAAATCATTATCCAATGGATTTACTTTTACTATTGTTAAATTTATTAGTACATTCTTTTTCAATTCTAAATTACCTGCGTCTCTTTTGATATTTGTCTCATTTTTTGTTTGACCTAATTTAGGCCATTCACATTCATTTTTAACAGCCAATTTGACCCATGCCACCAGAAGTTAGAGTTTCTCAATTCACGTACCATTAATCCTCTTGATATTAGATCAGAGGGATTAGTTAGCTTTTGTATTTCTTTACTTTAGATTTTTACGAACACTTTAAATCTTTCAGGGTCACCCTTCATCCAATGCTAAATAACTGAAGAGTCAGTCCAGAAGAATTGTGTAACAGGGTGCACACGCTTAATTATTTTACAGCCTAGCCTTGCTGCTAAAAGAGCACCCATTATTTCTAATCTTGGGATTGAAAATGTCTTTAGATGGGCTACACTCTTTTTGAAGCAACCTGTTTGATTTGATTCTCCCGGTTATCAATAAGACTCTAATGTACATTACAGTTCCATATGCACTCACAGAGGCGTCAGAAAAACAATCTAGTTGAGCTTGAGCTATCTGATTGGTTTCTGCCTCGACATAAAATATCTAAGTATTTTAATTATATGCAAATTTTTTTATTTCTTCGACCATTCATTTATTTTAGTGGTAAGTGATTTCGAGAGAGGGTCTAACCAGTCTAATCTCAATCACCAAATATCCTGTATTAGACATTTCATTGTATCTTGGTGAAGGGTGTCCGAAAAACCCAATTGGATCAAAAATACGTCCAGCTAAATGAAGAATACATCGTTTGGAATTAATCTCCGTAGGCAGGAATTTCTCCAAGCTTCGAGCATCAAACAGAAATACATGTAAATCGAAATCTTAGGCTAATCCTAAAAATTTACAAAAAGTTAAAGCGGAGTTCTCATAAATTGAACATATTTCTTCATCTATTTCTAAACTTGCCTCTCTTCCACAACTGAGTTAGTTATCTGTTTCCTTAATTCCATGCTCACTTCTTTGAAGATGTCGAAACATTCTAGACTTGTTTTTAAAGCTGGATCAAAGTCTCTATGGCTACAGATTAAATCAACATAAAGTGATTTTTCTAGCATTTAACAGGTATTAGAAAATGGTTCTACATACCTCTTTAAGTGATGTTGGATTGTAACTGCAAGGAGGAAGGGGCTCAATATGACACCGAAGAGATGTTCAGTCATCTTGAAAATTTCCTTATCTTCCTTTTCTGGCTCTTCCGTCCAGAAGAATTTAGTATAATTCTGATCTTCTTAAACTGTCTATATTTGCAGAAAGGTCGTCTTTATGCAGCCAGTTATGGCCATAGACTGCTCTCTATTAAAATCTCAAAAAGGTCTGAAATGAGGTTGATACCAGAATAAACAATCACTTAACGGCGATGATCCTTTCGCGTGAAAACTCGCGTCAAATACCACATTCAAACGAATGGTAGTTTTATCTTCCCTTATTAAGGCTTTGTCAGGCAAATAAAATGAATGTTTTCCTTCTTCATATGTTATAACTTTCTTAATGATACCTTCTTTTAAATAATCTTCAATAACAGCTTTATAATCTAAATATAAGGAATTATATTAAATAAATTTTGATTTTAAGTGTGAAAATCTCCTTTTAGGCATTTCAAAGTTATTGGCTAAATATTCTTTCAAATTAGTTTTCCAAGACACTTTACAGTATATCATATATTTTGATAAACAATATTTTCTTTAAAATTTTTCATAATTTCTTTAGAGTTTTTCTAAATCATTCTTTTCAACCCCTGAATTCTCAAGTTCCCAAAATCGTTTAAGTTGGTCCGAAAAATCTTTTTCATTTATTACAATCTTCATGATCATTATATCATTTGATAAACCCACGTGTCCTTGCAAGCACCATCCAAAATTTGTTTCAGTCGCTATCAGTTGGTTGTTTAATCTTATTCTGCCTGAAACGATTTCTTAATAATAATCGATTCCAATTATTATCGAGATATTCTTGCCTCCATTATCAATATTATCAGCTAGCTGTAAACCATTCAATATATTGTACATTTACTGTAAGAATATTCTTTTGTTTGTTTAGCATTAAAAGCGTACACCGTTGAAGATTCTTTTTTCATTACTTTGAACTTTAATTTTTCTGAAGATTCCCGTGTTATTAATGATCTCTTACTTCTATTATCTGACAGTCCTTCTGATCCAAATTAGTTTGTTTCATAATTGCGTACAAGGGCTGCTTATGTTTGAAGAAATATATTACCACCCGAAAAGCTTATTTTAGTTTTATCATAATGTGAAATTGCGGTAATTACTCTCTTATTATCTTTATTTAAATCGGACGAGTTAGATTCTGCTTGAGAACAGATAAATTTATCAGGCTTCTTCCCGCATATCTCACATGCCAAATATTATCTCTGGCGGCTTTCATTAACTCGATGTTTCGGTTTAGAGCATAAAAAACACCGAGTTTTGTTTTTGAGTCGGGTTTCGATGCTCGCCTTTACAATATAAACAAATTTAGTTCAACTTTTTTCCGAGTCAGCATTAAAGATTTTACGGTTTTGCGCTTAACCTTGGACTTTGTCATTTTATCATGTGAGCTAGCTGCGTTTCGACTGAAGTTATTGAAATGAATCTGTTTCGCTTTCGGGAGGGGATTTTCTTTGCGTTCATCGCCCTTTGTGGTATGCATAAAGGCAGATGATTTTCTACATTCAGTTTCAATTATTAAGAAATTTAGTAACTCAGTTATATTAAATTCGAACTTCACCAAATTATCACCTCTAATTCAAGGACAAGATCTTAGGGAATGAATTTAATTAAAATGGGACAGAGTAAATGCCCATACATCTCTGAAGTAACTTTTAATGATTCTAAACTTCTTAGGTTTATTTCTATGGTATTATAAAGCCTCCCAAGACTATAAATATTTCTTGAATCAGTTACTGGCACAAGATTTAGTAATTTTTACATGTGTGCTTAAATAACCAGCCTTTCCCTGCCAAATATTTGTTTCAACAAATTTAAAACCAGAACATAATTCTCGTCTGAGAGAGCAAAGCCACACTCCCCTAACAGCGACTTTGAATATGAGAATTTATCGATTCTTGATGGAGATTTGCTATTGTCAAATGAATTTTGAAATTGATTCCAAAATTCTAACCAGCGACTGGGGCCTCCATCATATTTTTCAGTTGTAAGTTAAGGCAGATTTATGGTCTGAAAATTATATTCGTTTACAGGTACGATGGCTGAACATTCCTGACTGTTGTTTTTTGCATTTGAATTAGGATTTCCTATAGCCTCTAATAAAGAAACATTTGATGTTATTGATTGGCTCTCTGATTTGCGTTGTAAACATTTAATTGCACTAATAACATGGACTAATAAACAACTTTAGAATAAATATTAGTAAAATTGAAGCAATTAGAGCCAGGAAATTAAATTAATAAATAATCCGGTCTTAGGACTCAGACAGGGATTCAAACCAGGGATTTCTTCTGTGAAAGGTTCGACTTTTTTACATTTCTTTGTTTCTGAATTGATGGACTAATAAACAACATTCTTTTCGCTATATTCGAATGCCGACTCAATTTCGCTTCAAATTCACTATCATCTTTGATTGGCTGTTGTATAAGTTTATTATAATCTTTTAATAGCGTATACGATGCATTAAAAGAATTTACGGTTATTTGCAAATCTTTGGTGGTAATTTAAACTTGGGTAATACGAAATTATGTTTTTAATAATTTTAACTCTTAACATTTATTCTTATGGAATTTCGTAAAATCAGTGCATTAATTCTATTCTTTTCATACTTTTAATTTTTTATGTGCATTATGCTTAGTGTTTTTGTTTGTATCTTACATTTCTTGATTATTTGTACGTTGAATTTAAAAATCCCAATTTTTCAGAAAAGTGAATTAGGTAATTGTTAATTGTAACAAATGAATTAGGTAATCATTCATACAGTATGTAAAGCTTAAGAAATTTATTCTTTTTCAATTCCTACTATTACTTCACACTCTCCCTACATAGATTAATTTATATATCTTGCTAAAATTTTCAATGGTTAATAGAATACTTTTTATTTAAATAAGTGTATATAAAATGAAATAATTCATTTTTTAAAAATAGTTTGAATTTCAGTTGAACAATTTCAGAGTGTTATTCGTGAATTTAGATTGTACTCAGATGACAGGACCCCACTTTACTTATTATCTATTTAAAGTAATTTGTTCTGGAAGGATCATCATGTCCATACGCAGATTTTTCTATCAAGGTAATCTGACCCAGATATAAATCGGATAAATGAGATGCGATGAAGTCAAGGGTTTGAATAAAGATAAAAGACACATTTTTTGCCTATTTTTAATTAGAAATTAAACTAATTAAGGTTATTTACAATATTACATATCATAAAATGTTTTATATCGATAATACTATACAGTTATACCGGAAATAACTAATACTACAAATGTTTTTAGACGTCGTAAGCCAAATTTATTTCATAACTGTATTTTTTGTTAAATTATAAAATATATATTAGATTTTAAAATTTTTAATCAGAAGATTTTTTTTTGATTAGATACATAAAGGATTTTCATCCTAGTTCCTTGGTTTCTTTTTGGTTGTTATGCGAAATCATTTTTAAATAAGAACGGAAAAACCAAAAAAAAAAAAAGAATCAATAAATTTACCAGATATAAGGATGTTATATGTAGTCAGAAATAGATGAAGAATAAAAGCATTTAATACAAATAAGAATTTGATTTAAATTTATAAATCATTTCAATAAATATTTAAATTTTTCCTTACTGATCTTTTTTAAATAACTGAGGCTTTTCAAAATTTAGATTTGATGTCCCACATACTGAGAATTTTTTTCCCTTCAGATTATCTAGGTAACAATTTTTGATTTGGTATTTTTATTCCATGAAATTTTCTTTTTTGAAATATGCTAATGCAATTGCACTGAAAAGCTTTTTAGGCTTTATTATTTTAGTTTGAAACATTTCTCTTAAATAATTATTATGAATGTTATGTATTCTTGTAAATGAATTTTTAGTTTATCTTCAGCCAGTAAACGCTTTTTTTATAAAATGCGCTGTTTAATGAAATCAATCATATTTAATTTCTGAAAATACAGGTACATTGTGCGTTTTCCGGGGATACACATTTTCTTTACTTACGTTTGGTTTCCGTTAACTTACTTATATTTTAAAATACTATTTACCCTGTATTTCCATGTAAAAGTAAGTAAACAAAATATTGATTCTAAAAATGCATCTTCACAGTCTAAAAATTTACAAATATGAAATAATAATTGGTAATAAAATGGCGAACCGCAACAAATATAAAACAAATATTCATTAATATAAAAGAATACAGAAATACTGTTCAATATAAAATGTTATTTTGCTTTAAAAAAGAAACTTATTTCTAAAATCCTTAATTCAAAATTTTGTTTTTCAGTGTTGAAGAACAAATTTTGCATTCTATATCTTGACAAACAGTTCATTTCCGTTGCATTAAATTTTCACACACCATCTTCAAACTTTTAATATTTCAAGAAAAAAATGATTAAAAAAGTCTAATGAATTTATTTGGGGGTTAAATTCTTCTAGAGAACGGTAAGTTATAAGGAATAACGAAGAAGCGCCTAAATTAGATTTACGTTCTCACTGGGGATTTTGATTAAATTTTCCAATATTTCTTATGCGAGATCTACACTTTTTCGAATTTTTTCGAAGGAAAAGTATGTTCTTAATTAAACCCTGAAAATAATTCCTCCTCTTATCCTTCTCTCTCAAAAATTTTTCTGGAGAATTATCAAGTAGATATTGATTTTGGGAGGCATAAGAAGCGTCTAAAAATCTAATTTCTTTTAGAATAAACAAATGAATTAGGTAATCATTCATATGATATATAAAACTTAAGAAATTTATTCTTTTTCAATTCTTACTGTTAGTGCACAGGCTTTCTATATTTATTTATATATATTGTTAAAATTTTCAATCGTTTGTAGAATAATTTTTATTCATTTACTCAAGTTCAAATTCATTTTTTAACTGGTAGTGGATATACTTCATCTTAATACAGTGTTTTCACTTGTATATTCATTCATTAAATTAAATTTATTTTTTATACTTTAAGTAGAGTTTTAGTAGTTTGTAATGAAAAGTGAAATCAATGGGCAGTAGCCCAATCTGTAAAATGCAAGGATTTCAGTATTTTTCAAGTGAAGGGGAAGAATGAGAGTTTAATTCTTGTAAAAATGAAGAGTTTTTTTTGATAAATTAATTAATTATAATTTTATATGAGAGAATATTTTTCTTATATAAGATTTTTAGGAGGATATAAAGTTAGAAATAAATACTATCAGTGGAGAATCGTGTAGGTGGCTGGAATTTTGTTTGCAATTTAATATTGTTATTCTGTTATAGGGATATGAATATTTATATTAATTGCAATTATTTAATAAAAAGTAACTAATTTTTTTGTCCTACGCAGGAATTGACTTAATTTTTTAAAAATATTATTTGTTATCACATGAAAAGTAATGCTATGAATGGATGGAATTGAACATGCATCAAATGTAAATCATTATTAAACCAGTTCACATTTCTAAGCTAAATATTGCACCTTTTAACCTTTTGGACTTGGAGAGATAATTCAATGAATAATTATTTATTTAATTCATTTAAATGTTTATTACACCAAAAATAAATACATACGACTATTTTAAGTTGAATTTTCCTAAAAAATAAATCTACATTTTTCAACACATTTTGTAAGTTTTCATTTAATTATTCATTTCATTTATTAATTCATCATTAAAAAAATGACGCTTCAAATTGATGCACCGTCTTGAATGACAATTGATGCTTGAAAATTATTCATTATGTTATCAATATTTATTCTCAATTGCCAAATCATTCCCAATATTTATCTTAATTCCTCTCATCGCATAAATTTACTGACATTAATTATTCCGATTTTAGACAATCAGTTATATTTTAAGCTATATGTATTGTTGTGGATTATCCCAACTGGGTGACAATCACTTCAAACCAGGTCCATGAGTCCGAACGCCTTCAAACAACGTAACACTACCTCGGGCCTCGAGAATAGTTGGCCTTTTTTGAAACCGATGCAGGTCAAAAATGTGGGCAGGAGCAGCTTGAGTAGCATTTGGGTTTATGGGATAAACTTTGTGGCCCCTCACATTACGTTGTACACTTCGAGATCTAGCGAGACTTGTTTGATCACGCCTGTTGCCAACCCATACTAAAACTGCTCCAAGGTGACTTTCCGTATAGCATTCATACACTGGGTCCTCCTCCAAGAATAACAGATATGTTGCCAAATCCGGTTTGAAAAAGTAAGACAGTCACCTTGAGCAGTATCTTTAAGGCTGCCCTCTTTCATCAAGCGTATGAAATGCTTTTTATTATAAGTATTTAGAAGCTTAAGCATTATGGTATATAAATAATAAAAAAAGGATTGATAAAATCTTACGAATTAGCAATCAGAGGGTACAAAGTCACCGGTTTTGGCTCTTGGGAATCTTTGGTGTCTGATGTTTAAAATTTATTCCTATTCATTCTTCTTAGATTGATAGTATAGATGAAAGAACATTAAACCACTGTTAGCTTGTGGCGGCAGCAATGGTCACCTGTAACCAATCGAACCTGTAACGTTTGTGTTCGTAGCTGCGTAACATAACCACTTGACAAAAGTGATCATCCGTGTCGGGAGGCTGTTAACTGGCTTATAAAGCTATCAATACAAGCTAACATAAAATGTTCTGGGGAGTTTTGAACAATAGAAACTCCGCAGTATATTTTATGACCAGGGATACGCTGTGCAGAACAGAAATGCCAAAAAGAGTACTAAAGAAAAAAGCCTTTTACTGAGAATTAGACTAGATTAAGGTTTAGACTACATTAAGGTAATTGTATGTTCGGCGAAAGAATTAATACTGGTCCAAAATGTAATAACAAAATATTATTCGGATTAAATGGGATTAAATCAAATCAAATCGAAGTAATCTTGTATTATGCTGATTAGACTAGGTCAAATTCGAATAATCTTATATTATGCGGATAAACTAAACTAAACAAAATCAGGATAGTCGAATATTATCCATATTAACCGAGACTTAACTAAACTCGGATAATCGAATATTATTTAGAAAGGGGCTAATGAAATTTTGAAATTTGATTTTGTTAAATGACTGTAAAATATTGCCTATGTATCCTTGTACTAATAAGCAAATACATGTTGTACTAATAAGCAAAAAAAAAAAAAAAAAATGAATAGTTGTAAATGAATAAGCAAAAACAAAATCTTTCAAAGAATCAAATTGATTCAGAATCATATGGCATAAATCTATATAAAGCTTAAAAGTTATACAATTACATAATAATGGAAGTTTTTAAAACAAATAGAAAAGAATGAAAAGAATAATTTCATTTTTCTTAATATTTCATTTTCTTTAACATTAGCTGTCTCAGACGACCAATACTAAAATATAATTTCTTAGCAGTTGCAAACAGAACAGCAAGGTTATGTGAATGTAACGCTCTAGTCAAAGGGAACTAAATATTAATTTCAAGAATATGCAGTTTCAAAGTTTTCAGAACAATACTGTACATTGTAATCTAAAGCCATTATTTTTATAAAATAAGCATGATTTAATAGAAAACAAAAAAATTTATATTTACGTATTTATTGTATCCCAAATAAAAAGAAATAGTGCATTTTTAAAAATTTTAAGCCTTATTATATTTTCTTTTTGAGCAAAGATATGCTACATGGAATTTGTAGATGTTTTTAAAAAAATCATTTTTGAACAATTTGCAACAGTATCAAGCTATATTGTTTCGAAACATCGTTACCATTAAAAAATTATAGAAAATATGTAAATAAAAGAAAATTCTTTTCAGAGAAATAACATCTTTGCAAATAAATTCATTAAATATCTATAAAAGAACATCTGCCATCATTTTCTTCATTAGTTCAAAAATGTTTCGGTTGCAATAGACCTGAACAAAATAGCAAGGTTAAATTGTTTCATTGCCTTTTTAAAATTTTATTTATAAAAGTTCTTAGTGTGATTTATTCTTCTCAAAACTATTAGAAAAATTTAAATTGTTTTTTAAATAAAGAAGTGATATGTTTTTGTTTCTATTATCATTCATCACAACGATAAACTGGGACCAAACACTTTTATTAAAATGCGTTATTTATGTGTTTTGAATCCCATTATTATTTTAATGTAGTTTTAAGATTCAAAGAGCTTTTATTATCTGATCATGAAATTAACGTTTGAAATAAAAATTATGAATTTTAATCTGAAAATAGTTCAGCATTCGAGGATTCTTCGTTTGTTTTTATGAGAAAAAAATGTTTTTAGGAGTTGAAAGGCTTTTCATCAGCTTAATTTTTAATTCTTTTTTAAAGAATGCGAAGTGGTATCAATGCAGAATTTTGGCAATATAATTTAAAAAATATATATATATCACTAAAAATCTCGTATACAAATCTGGCATTTCAAACGTTTTCAGTCATTTCTGAGTATGAGCACTAAATATCGAGTTTTTATTAAAATTAAAAATGTTTGATTTTAATTCCTTTTGAAATGTCGCGTGGATAAATCTTTAAATAGTTGAGAATTAAAGACTTTGATTTTAGTGGAGTCCATTAAAACTGGAGGCATATTTTCCGTGCTTAATGGAACATGCATTATCATCGAGAAAAATTAAACTATGCCTCTAAATTTTAACTTCTGAAATGGTAGTTTGAAATATTTTTAATTGCACTGTTATTGTTAATTAATCCTTTCAAACATTTGCAAAATTATTTTTAATTAAAAATTTCGCCCATATTTTCCTTTTTAATTGTCTATTATTAACTTTGCTTACCTAAAAAAATCCAGGAAGTTTTACATTTTATAAATTTGTACATTATGAGACTATTTACACACCGTTTGAATGAACAATTGTTCCGTTGTATTAAAGGAATTCCTGTTACACAGGAGTTAGTTTCTTTAATAATGTTGAGTTCTGGATATTGTTTCACAGCGCAATTTGTTTCTTAGTAAGAAAGATAATTTTATAGATATTTTTAATACATACTGAAGGGATGTCGGATCAATAACCTTAAGATTATCAATTGGTAATTTGGATTTATGAATGAGGATTCAAGAAATCACAATGTATGGTGTGGAGAAGCGAGGGTGCCAGTTCAGGTGTCGGCCTCGTTATCTTACTGCTGTTCAAAATTACGAGGCCTGACCCAAAATAGCTTTAGTGTTGTTTTAAAACTGGACGGTAATGTAACTAAACTAAACTTAAGAAAGTACACAAATTATAGTGATATCTATATAATAATCGGAGTGGTGAGATGCTTAAAAAACTCTATACCCAATTAGGAAAATTATAAAAATATAAAACGGTCAGACGAGAGTGCAAATAAATTTCTCACCAACGTTTCCATGTTTGCAATTTGAGTTCTTTTACTATTTTTACTGAGAAAGCAACGAATTAATAACCAATATGAATTTACCTTCATATCATATGTTAACATTATTTTTAAAAAATGGTTGGAAAATTGATGATAACGAATGTAAAATTTAATAAGTTCATGTAGTTGTAAAATAGAAAAGTGACATTTCTAGTAAATACCGATTTTGTAGATGATTGGAAAATAATTTCAAAACAATAGTGTTATCTAATCTGGAAAAAAAGTTAGTTCCAGATTAAAGGTATTAAGGATGTGATGAAATGATAACGGCTGCAAATCTGATCACAGCACTGAAAGGGTTTGAAGGAGCACTCATTTCATTGGTCAATCTATCTGCAGCATTCATTCAACAATAGGTGACACAATTTCCTTATATTTCGAGTATGTTGGACAGTTGCATCGTTTCACGTTTAATACTTTTAACGCTGCCGAGAGATATCTCGCTTTTCAGATACTTAAAGTTACAAAATTTTGTGAGCGAAAATTTATCTCCTATCCCAGTATAGATAGGTTGAATTTACCCGAAGAATACGTTTTTCATTTATTTTTTGTCTAAACAAATATCAACAGCCGGAGGAATTGACTTTTGATTTTTTCATGAAATTTGTATCGAATTTATCTTCAGTGATGAACGTGTTAAAAACTTAATTACTAAGTTTTTAGTTCGAAAAGTTATCCAAGAACTAAAAATTTTCTTTACTGTTGATATAGTGAAAAAATAACATGCATTTATGTAAAATTTATTTCCTGCTTGACCTTTAGATGGCGCTACTAGTTTGGTACAGTACTTCCCTTTTATCAAAATCGGCTCGAGATAAAAAGTATCGACGAAATCAAACGAATTGTAACGAATCCTCACCTCCTCCTCTTTTATTTTACTGTTATGCATTCACTGTTCATAGGACAGCATCCCTAAAAATGATTTAGAAACTTATAAACATGAAATGAAAGTATGAGTCGTGTGGTTGTCCTTCGTTTCTTGAATTCACGGGCTCAAGTTTAATTTATTTGCTGATTGTAACGTTTTTCAATTCCTACTATTAGTTCACACTCTCCTTATATTATATACTAGCCGCCTTTGGCGACCAGCTGGTTCGCCATGAGTAAAGCGTTCTAAAATTTTCAATTAAGTCACATATTCATTAGCCTTGAAGTAATTCCGGGCATTGATTGCCCTGAAATTAATATTTTCTTTAACAGGATGGACTGAAAGTTCTAAAAGAAAGTTGCATTTCTGTAGATTTATTTTGCGATGATAATTTTTTTTTATTTGAACTTCCGGTATTTTTTTATTTAATCTAGTCACGTGCTAAAAAAACATGGTTAAAATATTTCTTTAAAAATTTGTTAAAAATAGAAGCTGAAGTTATACATTAAAACACTGATATCATTAGAAGGCTAATTTTTTAATCTTTAAATTGATGTAAAAATCATGTTTATGCGATCATTTTTTCGGAAGTTATGGGGGAAAAACGTCGAAATTTCGCTTAAATTTTAATTAATTCAAATTTTAATTAAAAATTCGAAAAAAGGGCTTCAAGGTGCACATTCCGGACCTCCAAGGTATACATGTACCAAATTTGGTAGCTGTAGATTTGATGGTCTGGCCTGTAGAGCGACAACACACACACACACACACATTGAGCTTTATTATAAGTATAGATATAATTTAAATATCTATATTTTTTCAGTCGTTAATTAAATACTTTTTATTCATCCCCTCTAGTTCAATTACAATTTTTAAAACTGTGGTAGTGGATGACACTCAATTTTAATACAGTTTTTTCTTCAAATATTAAATCATTAATTATAAAATTTAATTAATTTTAATACTTTAGATAGGATTGTAGTAGTTTGTAAAGATAACTGAAACCAACAGGCAGTAGCTAAATCGATAAAATACAAATATTTCAGTATATTTAGCCTAAAGGGGATGAATAAGAGTTCAGTTATTACGAGAATCAATAGTTTTTTTTTTCTAAATTTTAGTTTTATATGAACTGAAAAAATATCTCTTATATAAGATATTTAGCAGAGATTTAGGAATAAATACCGTCAGTGGCGAAGCGTGTGTGGTGATAAGTTCATAAGCTAGATAACAACCGTGCACGAGTGTACACTTTTGTCTTGCGGTTATGTTACACTGCAACTGCCCGCTGGTTCCGAGTTCGAATCTCAAGAATGCACATTGTTGACCTCATTCTGAAGTAACAAACGCAACTTTCGTGGAATCCTCTACCGGTAGCAAAAGTCGCCATAACGCTTTACGCAACAACAGCAACAACAACACACAAAAAAATGTTCTTCGCCCGCCATAACGCTCGGCGCTGTTAAAACGTTCGTCGTCAGCTAAAAACACTTGATGCGCCTAAAGAATGAACACGAGTAAAAAAAAAATTCTTTCGGCACTTAATAGTGTAGTTCTGTCATTTGTATAAACATATTTATATTTATTGTAAATATTTAATAAAAAGTAACTAAAATTAAAAATATTTTTGTCGATCTAAGTCGGAATTGATTTAAATTTTTTAAAAATATTACTTGTTACAGTCTTATTTTAAATCGTTTACGAATTTTTTTCTTCTATTTACTTACTCTTATTTTATTATTTTTCTTTTATGCATTGTATTCCTTAAAAGGTTTCATTTACTTTCGAAATTTAAACTAATTGTTCTGTTTCCGACAGTATAAATACTACTTCACTATATACACAAATAGTTAGAACTTCTCTGATTTGTAATATTTGTGTAAAGACTTAGAATTTAATTTTCAGACCAAGTATTATTTTTTAATAGATTTTATGCACACGAATGACATCTGAAAATCTTCAGTGATAATAAACCTGCGATTAGATTGAGCCTATAACTTCAACTTCCGTAACAAATTGCAAAGATAGTAGTATTAAACATAAATTTTACAGTCTGTAATATTTACTACGAATATATATACTTTCTAATTGTCTTTTACAAAAACTGTCATTGATAGCAAACAAATTTTTTTATTTTAAATAAATTTTGGTACAAAATTGTTAAATTTAGAGTAAAGGAGCATTGCTTTTTTCTGTCGATGTGGAATCAACGAATTATATGAGAAAGTAAAAAATTTATTCTTTAAATATCTCACAAAATTTCCCTAGAAGTTTAGTCATTATTTTTTTCAGCAAAAGTTACAAAAACAGAATATAATGTGCTAACCCCCAAGTTTCTTAAAGTGATTTATTAAAGCAATCCTTCACAACAATATATTAATGTATCTATGCTCCAGTTAACTGAAGAATAAAATTGCCGCTGCTGTGTGGTAGATAGTGGAGCCAACCTAATATTTAATGATAATGTTTTCAAAGTGAAAACTTTTAGAAGTGGTTCATTATTGCAAATCAATCAAGAAGTTTTAAATTACAGATTCTATTTCTTTGTTTACTCTTAGCATTTTTAATACTTATCTGGTCTTTTTAAGCTTCTATAGAATGGCTTGATATATTTACGCACATAATTTTCTAACCAGTCTAATAATATAAAAATGGAATTTTGAAATATATTTTTGGTAAATTATTTATGTACTAGAACTTTGAAGTTTTGGAAATTAAAGAGAAATTTTTGCCAGTATATTATTTTAATATTTTCAGGATATATTTTATCGTGTTCCCCTTCTAATAAAAATATCTAAAGACTAATAAACGATTAAACTAAAATTCGCTTTTGTTATCTGTTAGAAATATTTTTCGTTTAATATTTCCTTAGTGTCCTTCTCAAATAAATGAGTGCAACAATTGGATATTGAAGAACCTTTCAATAGAAATAGTTTTGAATTGTTCCAAATTAAATATCAATTTCCATTATAAATTTTGAAATTCTGGTCTATATTATCATTTGGGAAGATAAGAAATACCTAACAGTTTTCCATACATATTATACCTTAATGCCCGAATTCTCAGAATAATTCATTGAATCTCTCAGAATTCACTTTAATTCAATGCTATGTTTAATTAATGATCAAGTGATTTATACTTGTCTTCCGGTTTTAACCCTTAACTGGGGAGGTGAGGTCTACGAGACCGCATTTAATTTATACTCAAATTAAATTTTCTAGTGAATGTATTAGTATGAAAATCGTTAAATATATTTAGCAGATATTTTTTTGATATATAGATATGTTTTGGAAAATTTTCAAAATATATTATCATTCATAAAAGTAAATGCGTTGGAACATACATTTTCTTCTCAAATTAAAGTTATAGTGAATAATATTCTTAAAAAATTATATACTTTTAAAATTATATTTATTCTACCAGTGTATAAAGGTATATAGAAAACATTATTATATAAAATTCAATTATTATAAGAATTTTTTTGTAAAAAAAACCCTCTTTTTTATCGGCTTGTGCGACTTTCATATCATGGTTTTTGAGGACATTTTAAACATACAAGTTAGGAACTAGTATAAAAAACAAAGTATAAATTCTGTATACATTTCTCTTGGTATATTAATACATTTTTTAAAATGCATTATTCCTAGAAAAATTAATTATGTTTGAACATAATATCAGAATCAGTTGAATGCGAACCGAAAAAATTTGCTGTATGATTATCCTCATCACTAAAATCACATTCTGCTTCATTAAAAAATTTCTGGAGCTCTGCTTCATAATATTATCAGTAAATTGGATGATATTTCGATTCCTTCATTTTTGAGTCATCTACTAATTTTTGTTTATTACAGGAATATTAATAGGGAAGTGCAGTATTAGAGACTTCATTTCAAGGAATAACTGAATTATTTTAAAAAGCATCCTCTGAAACTGTGTGAAAAAGTGCACACGTATTGAAGGTCATGAAACCGCAAACTACAGGGTCAATCCATTCTATTGAGCTAAAATTAAAATAGTGTTGATCGAAAGTCCATCACATCAACATTTAAGGGTTAAATAAGATTCAATGTCCCCAATAGATATTGTTTTGAGTAACATAATCACGAAGAAAAAACAAACAAATGTATGTTTTTAGAGAAATATTATGAGTTGAATCCAAGAACATTATAAGAAGTCTTTTTTTAAAGCTTTTTGTGATAATCTCGATATCTTTAAATGTGTTTATCCCATAACACATAACAACAATAAAACATAAATAATGATCAATTACACCTTAGAAGCAGATTTGAAACACTTAGCACAACATATATGCAAAAATACTATATATATGACATTATTTGTCATTGAAATATTCGTTTTTAATTAACCAAGTTACACTGTTAAAAATGTGGAGATCCATAATATATCTATTCTGTATTTAGATATCTATTAATTAATCGATCAATTATACATTTTCTAGGAAAAACACTAGATAATAAATTATTTTATCGATTTTTTGTTTTATTAACTCCAAAAATTGACTCATTTCTTGTAGCTTGTCCAATTAAATAAGCTAAACATCATGAAAAAACTTTAAGTAGTTAACAGCATTTAGAAGCGAATATTACTTATAGATGGATTTCGATTTGTCAAATTTTTTATTTAAAGAAACTTTTTATTAAAAAAAACCCTTCTTATTTTATATTTTTCTAAACTGAAAAACATAATTTCAAACAATATTTTTTAAATTTCAAAGCGCTTTTATGTATTTTCTTTAGTTTGAAAAAACTTTTAATTTTATCGTGAATTTCTATAAACCGAATATATTAAATTATACACCAAATGAACTGAATTCCATTTCATAAAGTCAAATAAAATTACTCATATAATTCTAATATCGAATAAAATAAATAGATATGCAGCATATTTTAACGAAAAAGCTTTAAGAAATTATATTAATACTTTTAAACTATTTTGAATGATTTTGCAAAAAGAATTATGAAAATACTTCTATAGGTTGAACAATAAAACAAATGCAAAAAAAAATGCAATGACTAACCAAAAGCTTATGACATTTTCTAAATATATAGATGCAATCTTATAGGCTATTAAATGCAATAGTTATAACTGTGCAAATTTTCATTTAATATGAATATCGAAGCGCAAGTACAGATTTTTTTCTTTGGGAATAATATCTTAGTATGAAAATATTCTTAGCCTAACTAAATTGCTTGATTCTACTACGAGGAAATTAAAATATTTCTTAGCATTATGCAGAAAAGGCCATAGGACGCACATATACCGAATTCAACTAGTTACTTTTTGTATATTAAATGGTTGATAAGAAGTTTCTGAAAAAGTTGGCAATTTTCAATAAAAGATTAGCAAAAGTATTGACGTATCATGTTATTAATATTAAATATTGACACACAAAAGTTAATCCTTCAAGTTGTGATTAGAGTTTCAATAATACAACTTTTACTAATATTTTTTCTATTTCGATTTAAAACATTATTTATATATTTATTTTCAACTATACTTTGCGTTATATTTAAGTTATTGAATTAATATATATGCGTGTGGTGATACTATTGAATATTTTTTTGTATGCAATTTAAATATTACAAATGAAATATTTTTTTAATAATGGTTGCGAAAGGAATTTTGAAACAATTTTATTCGATAAATGACATTAGAAAGTACATATTAATTTACGATTATACATAAATGCAAGAATTATAATGATAAATTTGTTTAAATACTGATTAAATATTAAATTAAAATCCCATATCTAACAGCTGTGCTGCTATACAGTTCTCAATCGATTTAATGTCATGGAAACGGATTCAATAAAATTATAAAGAGGACATATAATTCAGTCCATAGTATTTCAAATAAAATATTGCAGAAATTATGTGTCGTTATTAAAACATGTAATATATAAATTCAAAATCTACTTATTTTCTTATATTATCTATATATATCTTATATTATTTATGATCGGGTTTATTATGATCGCGTCAGTAATCTCGGAGCTTGGCGACTGGATGACGGATTTGGCGACCAAAAAGGAACTGAAAAAATTTATTTATATTTGAAAAAATGCTGTATAAACATCAAGTGTCATCCACTACAAGTTTAAAAAAACGTATTTGATCTCGAATGGAGGAATAAAAAGTAATTTACTAACGATTTAAAATTTGAACGATATATAAATAAAAATATATAGGGAGGTGTGAACTAATTTTAGGAATTGAAACAAAACACAGTATTGTTATTTAATGGTTACGGTTGAAGAAATACGCCCATACAAACTCTTTCAGACGATCGGTGTTAAGTTTGAATGCGAAATCCGGTTTAGCCTCTTCTGACTTTGATGCCTTGAATATAGAACAGTGAAAGCTTCTATCAATATTCTCTTTCCAGCATTCAGGGAAGAATAATAAATGCACACTCTGTCCGAACGAAATCCCTCTCTCATATTCCAGGGCGGAACGATGTGTGACGCCTCGCCAATCATGATGAATTGAATGAATTCCTGCCTTGGCACAGCTTTCAGTGGTTCTCACTTTCTTGTATATGTTATCTACTCAAGATCCTGAGAACGCGAAATACTAGAATCGTATGCATCCCCAATATACAAAAACTAAACTGAATTTCTCTTGTGTTTGGCTATTAGTTATGATTTAGCTACCAAAAAATTATATGAGATAGGAGAGAATGAATTTACAAATCTTGCACAAATTGCTGTAATTATTCGTAAATATCTTATTTTATAAGTCGTAACTTGAAATAAATATCGTTCATTTTCCATTTTTTATCCAATATCCTCTTATTGAATGATTAAAGGGAATGCTATTCCATTATAGGTTATGAATAGGTATAAAATAAATTTAAAGAGATTATTATTTTGAATAAATATTAGATCAATTTCCCCTTTTATTTAAAACTAGCTGGTACCCAGGGCGTTACTGCTGCAGAAGAAATAATCTTCGAAATATAATTTGGTATTTGGAATAGTTATCTTGTGTAATTAAGGATGATATTTATTTTCTTGTCGGAAATGAATACATTAATTGAAATTGTATATATAAGGGAGAAGCATAAATAGTATTTATTCTATTTTTATTATTCTATTCTACTAACAAATATTCATTTTTGTGTATTAGATTTGTATATTCTTTTAGAATTGTAAAGCTTGGTGTTCTTTCAGAATGGTAATGAAAGAAACTCTTTATTGTATCTCGTGATTCGTTTGATATTCGTTCAGTATTCTCAAATTTAATATTAGAAAATGTGGTTAAAATGTTTTCTTTCAAAATTGATTTAACATAGAAAAGATATTTATACCATAAAATCCTTAATATAGTTGAAAAGAAAATTTTCTGAAAATTAAGATGGTAAGATAACAAACTGGTACAAAATTATTTGTAATCTAGTATTTTTGGAAGATACTACAAAAAACGTTGATATTTTATATATGTTTAGTTAAAATTTCAAACATATAGGAATGGTTCCCCTATAACTGTCTCGCACACTCTCTAGTAAAACTTTTACCTCAGAAAAAACTTACATTGCATTTACATGCAATAGCTACGAAATATTAACGTTTGGCTTGAATTTAGCATCTTTACTGAATCTGTTGTCACCTTGGCTAGTTACTTGGTGGTTAATCCATGGTTAATAGATACTGTAAATAGATCCGAAAATATTTTTTGCATATTAGATAATTTTAAAATGCTTATAGCAATCCCGTAAATGCAAGTAATAAGTAGACAATGTTTTATCGGAATCGGAAAAGCAGTGCAGCAGCACATAAGAGATACACAGACAAACATTCATTTTTATTTATATAGATTCAGTTGCATTTTTTTATTGCCTTTAGTTTAGTTATATTAACGCCCCCGTTTTAAAGTAAAACTAGGGCTATTTTGTGACGGACATCGTAATTTTTAACAGTGATCAAACGACGAGGATGACACCTGAGCTGGCACCTACTCCACAATTTCACGCCACACCAGCTGGAGTACGTTTGACCCGGTTTATTTAACGTGCCGCTTACACGATGGTTCTTTGTTGGAATCGGACCTCGAACCTGAAATGTGCCTGTTCCGAATCTAAGACCTTACCTTTGATCATTTAACCTCCACGGCTCTTGTTGCCTTTGGATATTAGCGTAGTATTAGTTGTCTTTAATTTGAATAAAATCTTTTATAAATAACCTGTAATCACGATTTCCTAAGAAGAAAGTTTTTGAACAGTAAATTTTGATTCCCATTAATGCTGTACTGTTTACTAGTCTAATATCTATTTTCTTTATTATGTACAAGAACTTTCTTACATAAAGAAAGTTCTCTGTACTGTAACATCATTTTTTTAACTCATCTAAGCTATCTAGATGTTAAAATGAATATATTTTAATATTTAACAATGACAAAGAAATTTTGTGATTGAATATATGAAGGAACAATTTATATAGTTTCAATTAAATTTTATCATTTGAACAGTTGTTGAAAATTGAACTTTCTATTTCAGGAATTGTGAAAACCAAAACGAAAATAGCTTGACAATTAAACTTTCTTAATTTAAAAGTTAAATGTAAAAATACATTACAAATTATTAAAAAAAGCAATAAGTTACAACGACAATATTATTTCCTTTTGTTAGGAGAACTTAAGCCGGCGTCCTGGCCAAGAGGTAGCGTGTCATCCCCTTGATCTGGGCGTTCCGTTTCGGGCATGGTTGTTCTGTGTGTTCTATCTGTGAGGTGCATGAACGAGCCCCCCCTATAAAAAGGGGTTGTGCAAGCGAATGTGTGTGTCATCTTCATATGAGCTAGAAGTCAGACTTCTGCCCTCCGGGTGCTCAGGGGTCTTTACCCTCAGAAGCTACTGCACCCCCTTTCGGTGGACGCACGGACACGACATCATCATCAGGATTAGGAGAAGTTACAAATTTTTGAATCTAAAATTAATCAATTATAATAAAGTTTGTAGTTCTTAAAAATAAAAAAAGTTATCAAAACAACTTCCTTTCTTTGTAAAATAAGTTATTAAGACAACTTACTCTTTGTAATTGATAATAACATGATTTAGGATAAATTCTTTCATAATAATTTTAGGAAATAGAAGTATTAATTTAAATTTATTTAACTTACAGCAACAGTTTTAAATTTATACAAATAATTTTTTGAAATTTCGTAAATTATAATAGATGCAACAAATGCCCTGTCATATCAATTTTAATAACCAGCGGGTGACCGAGCTCCGCTCGGAGAAAACAGGTATCGAAGCTAACTCGAAGATTTAAATTTTCAATTGTGATTTATCAAAACAATACATGCCATAAGAAAATTTGTGAAACCATTGGTGAAATGATAACCGGTTAAAGTGCACCATTGTAAACTATTCTAAACAAAGTTAGAGTTTTGAAAGGAAACTATTCTATACAAAGGTAAAGTAAAGGTAAAGATTGAAGTGTGTTGAAGTTCAATACTTTTGACAAATTTATTTAGAAACACCAAACATATATACATACATAAGACACATATTATAAACCTATAACAGCATAAACATAAAACTTTATTAGTTCGCCATATTGGCTATAGATGGCAGCACGTTACCGCTTGAAAATTTAAGTAGACATTATCCTCGTGGCCAAAAATCCCAGACCCCCAAGTTTACCGGAGTTTATTAATTCTGGGGCGATTTTCGACTTGGCAACCATTCCTCGTATTATAGTATTAGATTTGAAACATGGATGAATTGCTGATGATGAGACTGTAGAAAAATTTAACCTTAAACTTTTATATATGAGGTTATTTTAAAAATTAAGAATTTTCTATACATATTTTTACTATAATTTGCGTGGTATTAAAATTTTTAATGTATTAAAAGTAAAATGTAATTTGACATCAATGAACGTATAAGGTTATTTTTGGAAAGAAATATTTAAAATTAATTTTAAATGAAATTGATCAAGCCATTTAAAGCCTTATATTAATAGAAACTCATTCAATAATTATTAACAGAAATTCAATAATTATTATAGTGGGTAACAAGAATAATTGCATTTATTCTTATTATCCACTATATTTTGACATTATATAAATATAAATTCATATGGCCATAAGAAAAATCATTGAATTGGAATTAAAAACCTTTGATTAAACAAATTGTTTGAGATATGTTTTCCTTAACCGAAATATAAAAATAGCTAAAACGCTCAGATATAAAACCACTTTTACTGGAAGGAAGTTCGGTAAAAGATCTTCGTATTGCCTTCGGTTGTCAAGTGCAGATTGCTCTTTCTAAGCTTTTAACCGTGGAGACTTGTTATAAGAAGCCTGCAGCTGTATTTATCTTTTCTTATATCAATTATGATCTTTGAAGAAGTATTTGCTTAGGGAATTTGTGGGCAAATATGCCACAGAGGAGTGAAGAGCCCACGGCTATTAATGGTACCTGCGTTATTTGGAAATATTATGAACGCAGAGTGAATTTCTTTGGGGTACTTTCTTTAGTAAAATTAAAATATAGCAGGGTAGAATAAATGAGTCTTTAATCTTGAAGGATGTTGTTATTTCTCGGATTATTGTCTAATTAATTCACAGGTAACTGTACTAAAACGTGATAAAATTTTTTGTTTGTTTGTTTTGTTCTGGATATCAAATTCCAATTTAAGCAAGATAGTTTCAAGATTTTTTACTAGAAATGAGAAATATAAATATTGCCAGGGTAGATCCAAAAAAGTTTACTAGGCAAAAGTAAAATGCTTTAATAACAATAGACATAGGGTACAAATGGTAATTAAGAGGCATATGTGGCGGTAACTTCTCTGCGCAATCACCAAACCTGTTGACGTATTTATCACACATTCTGGACAAATTTGTTTAATCCACCTTGATAATAATCAAATCACTTGCTACTAAGCCGATTTTTGACCCTCTTTTGAACATCATCACTTGATATGAACCTTGTTTCGGATAAGTGTTTCTTCAATGCTGGGAAAAGGAAATTTTCACTGGGAGCAAAAACGGGGTTTTAAGAGTGGTGGTGGCTCCAGACCCCCCACCTAAACGTTTCCAGAAATCCCTCTACCCACTTCAAAAGAGCGACACCAATTCGCCACCTGTTTTCTAATCATAGCTTCGTCCCTGCACATTTCAGTGACTGTGAATGTCAGATGGTCTCAGGTCTCAGTACTAACACTATCTGCTTGAACGACAGGTCAAGGACAACCAGTGCCATTTGCCTCCACTCAAGTAACAATATTCCCATCTACAATTTCTATATTCCAAGTACTGTTGCTTGTAAACCATTTTTCGGACCACCCGGTGAAATTCCCATAAATAAGGTAATTTAAAATTTAATAAGTATTAGGATGGATAAAATTAAGTATTAGGATGGTAACCTTAGATAGGTAACCTTATAAAAAGACAATACAGCTAAAAAAATTCTGGTCGCAAATGTGATCTGGATGAACTAGAGGATGTAATTTTGCAGAATTGTCGCTACTTTTAAAAAATTTGAATTTCTTCTTGATTATGAGGATAAAATATTAAACAAAATGTTCATATTCCTGAAAAGAAAAATGAAGTTGTAAATGTCAGCGAGTTATACGAAACAAGTTTTTCAGCATAACTCGCTAGACCATTTACAGTACCTATGAAGTCTGTATAACTGTAAGAAGTAAAAATTTTCCACTAATTGTGAATTTCGCATTTGGATGTATTTTCCAAGTATGAAGTATTGTCAAATAAACAATCTTCACATTAGGATGTTATTCCAACATTTTCATGCCTCCTCTGGCTCATTCGGTAAACTTTTATAATGCTTATTCTATGAAATTTATATATTCTTGTAATATTTGAACAGCATTTCCAATCACCGCAATAATGTGCCTGATATTTTAGGTTCCAGATAAATGCTAAAATGAGTTGTTTGCGATGAATTTAATTTTCACTGATGATTAAAAAAAAACCTGAAAAAAGGAATGTTAAAACTTTCGATGTAATTACATAAATTGAGGAAATTCTTTGTTTTCAAACTGAAAGCAGAGACAAGGATGTGATTTGAATTAGTATTAATTTTTAGGTTCTGTATCATCCAAAAATTTAACATTGATTTAATTTAATTTAAATCTGAAATTAATTATGAAACAAACTAGAATATTTAAAAGTCGGGTATCAAACCCGAAATGTTTTAGCCTAGAGGCCTTGATAATACCATAAAATTACAATTTCTTATGCAGATATGGGCCCCGGTGGTAAGGTCTCGACTCGTGAGTCGCAGAGTTTCAGGTTCGAGACCCCATTCCACCGAAGAAACGCCGTGTAAGGGGTCTCTTGCACGTTAAATCCGTCAGGGCCTAACGTCCTCCCTCTGGTATTGTGTAGAGAAAAGTGTGCCAGTTCATGTATCGTCCTCGTCACATGACCGTGTTTCAAAATTACGAGGTTCGTCCTCAAATACCCCTAGTGTTGCTTTACAACGGGACGTTAATGTAATTAAACTAAACTAAACCTATGGAGATAACGTATATATTTTTCAATTAAGAATTCTTTCATCTTAAAAAATAGCATAATTTGTTATTATTTTTAAAACATAGATTTCGCGGTGTTATATTATTTTTCTCATCTAATATGCAAGGCAATAATTTCTTTATTTTATAACTTTTTCTTCATTTATTTACAGAATATATATAACGAATTCTTACAGCACAGATAAATGACTTTAAAAATATCGATGAGCTTATTAGAAGATAAAAGAGAGATTGAGATAAATCTTAAGAACTGAAATAAGATTTACATCTTCAATAGAGAATCTGAACCAATCGATTCAGCATATCTAACTAAGAGTCTCCAGTTTTCGACTTTTTTTTGTATTAATTAAGCTTTGAGAGTAATATCTCTGAGGAATTCTTCCTCATTTCTAAATTCACTAATGCCTTTGTTTCAACAGCGAATAATCAGATAGTGATTTCTCGAGGTCTTGAAGCAATTGCACGAGCTGATAAAATTAACTTGCAAAGAAATTGATTGTTGACTTCGATAACGATTTCTTTTTCTGAAAAAAGAGCATGAAGTTTTGATTAAGAGAAAATTGTGAAAGCCTTATATTGAAAATAATACTTCATAAATATTTTCTTAAAAGATGGGAACTATAATTTTTTAAGGACTTTAAATCCTCTGGCATATATTCTTCCGAAACAAAATTTTTTATTCATTTCAACCTTGAAGATATGATATTTTGATATATATAAATGAGAAAATTGTATTAAAAAGTTTTACAAACTGACCTTAAAATTATTTTCATTTAAGAACTGAGTTCCAATTGATTGAAAGTGAAGCGTGCAGTATTGGAAATATATATCAATATTAAGAAGAAAGTCAGCTGGATAACAAGTATTTGTGGCATTTATGCAGATTTAAAGAAAATTGGTATAAGTTCCGATTTTGCAGCAGATAAATAAAAGTAACAACTGATTGTGCCGTTATAAACTTCCTAATAAACTCTTCTTTAAACACGAATTGCAAACTTCGTTGGTATTATCTTCAGGAAGATAGACAAAGGCAGTATCAAATTTTGAATGTGATACAATAAGTGTATGAAAAGAAGGGGTTGATTTTGCTATGTTTCAGAAATATTTGGAAAAAAACCCATCTACTAAGAATGACTGTTGTTGCCAATAGTCTTTATTGGCTGATCTTGCACTTTATTGCCAGATAAACCCTGTATACGCGATGTGTTATTTTTCTCTCGCCTTTTTTAGCAATAACAGCTGATAAGGAGATTAATTTTTTTAAATGGTGTTAAGATAAAAAATGATAAATTCTACTACAACATTCTGATGTATTTTTTGCAAAGTCTTCACATCATTGGAAAAATTATTTACGTATGTCTTTGGGAACGAAACAATTTAGAAATGTAACAAGTTGAATGATGAAATTTAGTACACAGTCTTGACACGAAATTTCTAAACATCTATCAAAATTTAAATCTAATTTATCAACTAAATATTTGTCAATCCATGGATTTCTGAACAGTGTTATTAAAAACGTAATGAATTAGATGGATGGAATTAGTTATCAATAAAATTATTATTATATATATGTAATTATATTTTGAACTCCAAATTAATTTAATTCATTAATTTCGAAAGTTTTGTCTTAAATTATCCCACATTAACGTCTTTCTAAAATATTCCCTCATTTCCTGATCCGATTCCACTCTTTCTACTTAATTAATTCAAGAGAAGCTTTATAAAATTACCGAGTTGGCTAAAAGCCAAAGTTGTTTCCACACTCCTCATGACGGGATAGAAAAATGTAAAAGGGATAAATGTAAATGTAAAAGTCATAGAAAAAAGCAAAACTTTTTTTAAATGATCAATGTGTTTTCCTTATCACAATTGACATGTGTTGAATTCTTAACAATCTATTAACACAGTGAAAAATTATTTTCCCTATAGATATGCTATATAAGACATTGTTAATTTGTTTCCCCCTCTTTTTTCATCACTTCTTGCTTAGCTGTTGCTGTGAGCGGACGTGCTTTGTCTGGGCCACTTGTACATAAACGTACAGGATTCCTTTCTTTCTACGATTTTAAAAATTAAATTTTATAACACCTTGAACTAAATCTTTTATTTGGTTCATCCTGGTTATATAGCTTCACGGCTTCAATTGGTCACATTATGTGTATATAAGTGTGGTAGCTAATAAACACAAATTATCGTATGAACTATCTTTACACTAAATTATCTTATGAATTATCTTCACTCCAAAATTCTAGATTTTTACCAATTTTTTGACTATTAGTAAACGAAAAGAAGAATTGTTCCAAAATTCATAAGGCTGTTCATTCTTTTTTACTTCGGTGTACGAGGCAGCAAAATGTAAAAAGATACGTCGTAAAATTAATCAAGAAATAAGAATACTACTATTAGTTAGTCGTACTACTCTGGCTACAGTAATATTATTTGTTCTTCGCGCCTACAAACGGGTCACAAGAAAACTACTACTTCAGTATATTTTTTGAGACCAAAAATTTTATTTCTGTTTGCATGCAAGGCTATACTCATCACAATTTTCCACAACTTATTTCAATTCCTTGATCCCGCTTTTTCGTCTGTGCAATTATTTCTAGTTTTTTTTAGTTTATATTTTCCGCCTTCTATCATTATTTCACAGTTTTTTCCGGAGTTGAAAAATTAGTGATGAAATATTTCTGTGCGCTTCAAACATTCTTGGCTTGATCTGGAGATAAAGTAAACAGGAACAACAAGCAAGAAATAATCTTTCACAGAAAATACACGACAACAGAAAAATTCAGATGGAAAGGAAGTAAAATAATAATAATAATAAAAATACGAGAAAAACCATGAAGAAAATGAGTGTTTTTTTGGTTATTAAAAGTAAGCTGAATCTGGTAGAATTTCTAATTATTAAAGATTTTGACAAGGAAAATTGAAATTTTGTAACACATTATTGCTAAACTAACATTTTTGGTCTATAAAATTAATACATTTTTATAAAATTTACAATTATATTGAAATTTTTCTAATTTTAGAGTTTTAATACAGTATAGTTTGTAATTTGGATTTCTTTCCTGGTTTCTTTATTTTTCCGATTAACATAATATTAAAATGTTATCCGCTGCGTAATTATTTATTACTTTTTTGAAGGAAAACTAGAAACTTTGGTTTTTATTTCTCATCGGTTTTCGTTAATTAAATGCATGAACATTGTCGTCTTCGTAAACAAATGTCTTTTAAAGGTAATGTATTCACTCCCTGATTAACTCATCTTTAATACATGCAATATCAAAAATGTCTTTCCCGAAGGAAGTTTGAGCCTTTTGGATTTAATTAGAAATTTGTATATTTAATTTTTGAATTACTTTGCTTAAACGTTGAATTCAGAATAGTGCCTAATTTGCTTTATTTAAACGAGCTCTTCATAAAAATCAGTTTTAATTACTATTAATGTGTTTAATTATTAAATAAATAATCAAAAAATAAATCCGAATCTGAAACCAGTCTGTAATATCTTAAACACGCTTTTATACGGACAATAAATCTAATTGAAATTGATTTAAATATGCATTTCAAACTTATGAACTAGCAACAAAGTATAGCATAATCAAATATATTAATAAATCATCGCATAATTGTTGTTAATAATAATAATAAGTGATAATATAACAAGAATATAAACATAAAAGATAGAATAGTTATATACATGTTTTAATTCTCTAAGCTAACAATGAATGATCACATTACAAACTAGATATAATGTTATAATTATAAAATGTTTAGCATTTACATCCTGGAAAATAATATCCTTTCCTGTTTGTTATAAAAAAATTGCATGTTTCAAATATTTAAAAAAGTATAAATCAGAAAAAACTGTTGAAAAATATTTTTATTTAAAAAAAAGAAAGAAGAAACTATCTTATATGGCTATTCAATTAATATTCTCAATTAGAATCGTTGTTATTATAGCTCGTACATACATTGAAAGATGATTCAGAAATTTTCTAAAATATTTTTTTTCTTCAGAATTTAACTTCTCTCTTTTTCTTATCAAAGGGAAATACAAGTTTTATATGTTCTTTCTTATTAAAGGGAAAATACAAATTTTACATGTTCTTTATTTGAAGGATATTCGTCTACCATTTAATATGTATCAATATAAAGCTGAATTCAGTTTTTTAATGTCAATATTTACTTTTCAACTAAAAATACTTTATATCTTGAAAATTGAATAAAGATTACTTTTTAACTGACAATTCAACTTTACAAAAAGAAATGTTGCAATTTAACCCACTTGGAAAAGTAATTCGATGCATAATTATTCACCTAATACAAAGATTTGTTTATTTCTCTAAAAAATATTATATAATGCGTCTAAAAGTCGAATTTCTTTAAAAAATAAATCCGCATCTTTTTACTATTCTGCAGAAGTTCATAACAATCGAAAATTGAAAAATTAATAAATGAAACGCCAAAATGATGCACCATCTGAGTGCAAAGGCTTAGATAAAAAAACAGAGCTAAATTTCCGAAAATATATTGTTTTCAGAAATTTATTAATGTTTATGGTAAACTTAGTAATGTACCATAAAGTAAAATCAACTTTTTTGGTACAAAGTGCTGCTAAATCAAAAGCTTCTAACTCATCTAGAGAATAAATAATGTTTATTCTTTTTGTTAAATCCAGAAAGAATATTTGAACAGAAAATAAACAAGCAAGGGTGATCTGTTTTTTTATTGTAAGCTTCGTAAATTAAGAAATGTTTCCATGGAAACTACTGAAATATTAGAATTTTCGAAGCAATTTAAAAGGGAAGTAAATTGTTGAACTTCTGTAAAACGGTGTTTGAACTTTTCCACTTCAAAGCACTTAAAATTTCTTTTTAAGCTGTTAAGAGACCGATTAAAATCATGTTGAAAATGTAATTTTTGATAAAAGTCTTTTTTATTAGCTTTTGCATTAACATAAACTACCATTTTTTTTCAACTAATTGCATTGTTTACAGATTTATAATTTTAAAAACATTCTTTCTCATAAAATTTAAGAAAGAAAGTTTTGTAATCCTTAAGCAAATCGCTTGTAAGATTTCAATGGATTTATTTCTTCTATTTTCTGGTCCTGAAACTCTGGTATTGTAACAAAATATGTTTTTTCGGTCTGTGCGAAGAAAATACTCTTAATATAATTCAGTTTATGGAGATTTCTAAAAGCATACTATTTTTGCAAAAATAAATACATACGTTCTTTACACATTTTAAAGAATATATCGATACAAAATTTTTTGAAGAAGCAAATGTTTTGGATTAAAAGTTCATCGCTATAGATTACTATTTGAAATACGAAATATTTTTTACGAGCTTCAAACTTATTCTTTTTCCAAATGCTACATAACAAACAAGGTGTAGACTATAGGATAACTTTTTATGTTTTTCAAAGATAAATGATCCTATTCTATAATGCAAAATGTTTCGAATTGCAATTTTTTTAAAGCTGAAAATCTTCATACCCTATTAATCGCTAGGAAAGAGAAAAGACAAATTATTAGACATTAATTCTATATGGAAATAAACACTCTCTGATCCACCCACAGACCCATTGAAAAAGGAAACTGAATGACTGGACCTCTGCAATAGCAACACTGTGGTTGAGTCCTAAGGGAAATCACCGGCCACGGTACAACCCTCTCCGTAGGAAATACGTTCAGTCATCGGTTGGAAGAGCCATATCCTCCATCTTTCGTGTTTCGACCAGGTTGGCGAGATTCAACCACCAGGCCGGAGGCATCTCATCCTCAATTACGAGACGCCTTCTATATAGGAAAAAAAATCTTACGAATAATCGCAAAAAAGTACTTCCAGGTGTATATATTAGTTTCAAAAAAGATTAAAGCGACGTTTTTAGCAGCAAGAGAAAATGTGCTGCTAAAAACGATGAAACCGGTTTTCGAACAATGACATTCAGCGCAGAGCAGTTGGCAGAATCTTGTATGAAAACTATTTAACGGAAGATAAATTGAAATGCATTGCGATTCTTCATGAAATATATTTTTACTTATGCATTAGTGATAGATATATTTGCTATCAAAAACAAAGAGAAAGAATGCACAAATCTGGTTCTGTCGAAATAAATAATGTCTCAGTGAATAGGTTATGATATTTAGAGAATTTTCCTACATTGAAAAATCAAATACAAAAATGGAAAATGATGTTAAAATCAACTGAACGTACGAATTCATTTCTTACTCTCGATGATTTTCAATAAACGAAGATAGCTAGAAGGACTTGCAGCTTATCAAGATAAAACTAAAGGCTTACTTCTACAAGTATTACATTCTTTGGAAAAGAAGACTGATGTAAGTATTTCATATCTACACTTTCACCCTATTTTCTTGCTCTGTTGTTTTACTTATGAACTATTATGCTCTTGTCTGTTGTAAAGGGCTTTATTCAATTCCTACTATTAGTTTACTCTCTCCCTATATATATATATATACTAGCAGCCTTTGGCGACCAACTGGTTCGCCATGAGTAATGTGCTCTAAAATTTTTAATTAAATCGCATATTCATTAGCCAGAATTTAAGAAATAGTTAAAGTTAAAAGATTCAGCTATTAGTAGTTAAAAAGTCGGTAACTTTATTCGGAAAAACTTTTTGAGTTTAATGCTCTGATAATTTATCGATTATGCTTCCAAAATATTAAAAATGTTTTTTTCGGTGATATTGCCAAAATGTTAAATATGTTTATTAAAGAAAGCGAAAAAGGGAAAAAATTATTGAATAAATAATACAGATATTGCAAACGATTATAAAAATATGCCATTAAGTCGGAATTTCAATGCATATCCTGTCTAAATTCAATTAGGTTTACTGTAAATAAAGATAATTTATGGAATTAATGATATAGATATTGCAAACGATCATAGAAAGCTTTGCTTTGCATTTATTTTTTAAGAAAATATCACATTTATATATTTTTTTATTTTATCCAGTCACGTGCTAAAAGTTGCACATCTTTAGATTTGATTTGCGATGATTGTTGTTGCTTTTTTATTTGAACTTCCAGCATTGTTTTATTTTATTTTATCCAGTCACGTGCTAAAAAACATGGTTAAAATATTTCTTTAAAAATTCGTTTAAAATAGAAGCTTGAGTTATGCATTAAAACACTGAAACCATTAGAAAGCGAATTTTTTTTTTCTTAAATTGATGTAAAAATCATGTTTGTCCAATAATATTTTCGGAAGTTATAGCGGAAAAACGCCAAAATTTCGTTTAAATTTTAATCAATTCAAATTCTAATTAAAAATTCGAAAAAAGAGCTCCTAGGTGCACATTCCTGACCTCCAAGATATACATGTACCAAATTTGGTAGCTGTAGGTCCAACGGGCTGGCCTGTAGAGCTCCAACACACACACACACACATTGAGCTTTATTTTATGTATATATATATATATATATATATATATATATATATATAATACTTTTTTTTGATCCACTCAAGTACAAATATCTTTTTAAAACTTAGAGTGGATGATATTTGATGTTAATGCACCTCTTTTTAAATATTAGTTCATTCATTAAATGTTTCCAGTAATTTTTATTTGGACGCCAAGTTGCCAACTAATCGCCAAGTTTGTAGTGAAAGTCTGAGATTACCGCCTCGACATCCGATCATAAATAATTTTAGATATATATAAATAACATAAGAAAATAAGTAGGAATTAAATTAATTTTTTAAATATTACGTATCGCTCATCCTATAGCAATGAAACTTTGAATACTTATTATTTGTATTAACGAGATGGTTATAGGCATAGTAAAATTATGTTAACTATATAAATAAAAATGAATGTTTGTCTGTATGTCCCTTATGTGTTGCCTTACCTCTCTTCCAACTGCGATGAAACTTTGAATACTTATTACGTGCCCTTATTTGCTTCTGCTCAACATGGGAAAAAAATGGCCGACCATAAAGTCTTGAATTATAAAGTTAAAAAAAAAAAGAATTAATTTTATTTATGTTTAATCTTTATATATCACTCACTTTCAATGAATTTATTCCTTTCCGATACTAAAATGAATATTATTATTTCTATTATTCCTAATTAAACAAGACAGCTATTTTACATTTCAAACGATATTTCCAAAATTATTTCTTTTGCGTCAGCAACGCGCTGGGTACTAGCTAGTATTTAATAAAACGAATACGAGAAATCATTTTCTGCTTCGCACTAAAATAGCTATATTACCATTTCAATTTTATTTAAGGCATACATAGTTGAAAAAATACAAAAATACCACTTTAAACTGGCTCAAACAGCTAATTTCTAAGACTTTATTAATTGGGGTTTATATTTATTTTAAAAAATCTAAATAATGTAATAATATTTATATGATAAATGTAATAAATATTTATGCTTGATATAGTAAGAATCAATGTTCTGATGCTTCAAAATTTTTATTCAGATATGTTTGTGAGATATTTAATAAAATATCTTTGAGACTAATATTTTATATGAAAAAAGTTTCATTTTTTGGCAATCAGTAGTTTTCAAATTTTGAATGTTTTTTTTTCCATATAAAAATGCGATTTCATATTTCCCTATCGACTATCATGAAAAAAATTCGTCAATAAGCGCCTGGGCATTCATGAAGGCCGATTTAGTAAAACAATGTTATTTAAAGTCGTATAATTCAGTTAGGCTAAATTGTAAAAGATTGAAATGCTAGATATATACCAAGATAATTTTACTGAATATGATTTATTAAGTCGAAGGACTGCATTAAATTTAGATTTAATAACTGCTTCAGAAGTGTATTTATTAGTAGAAATAAAGTATTATTTATCGCATTAAAATTTTTTTAAGGTAGAAGTGGATCTTATAATTAATCTGTGAAACTTTTATTGCCAAATTCTTTGAACTGTTACATAAATTATGATAAAAAATATTTTGATGTACACATAATATTACAATGCTAAATGATACCCTTTCCTGTAGCCATGTTAAAAAAATTAGTTTCACAAAATATGTTTCTTATCTACTGAAGTTTTATTCCTTTCATTTGAAATTCAAATTCAAATTTTTCTTTTAGTAGCTGACAGCAGATTAGAGATATATATAATACAATTATTACTGCTGAATTATTGTCTGTGTGGCCAAAAAATATTATAGTGGTTTGTTGCAGTTTACTATTTAAAATAAATTGAAAAAAATATTGTAGCTTTATTTTTATTACATAAGATGAGGAAAAGTAGAAAAGAAATCGCTAATAAGGAATAAATATGATGCAACATTTTGAAGGAGAAGGTCCGTAGAAAATTCATACTCCAACTTCTTCTTGCGATCTAATACAGATGACTGCTGGATTTTTGCTCGTAAAACGCTTGAGGCCTTTTTCTTCTTTCAGTGCTGACGATGATCTTTGAAGAAGTGTTTACTTTGGAGATTGTGGGCAAATATCCACAACTAACACAACAGCTCGCGGTTATTAATGACATCTCAAATATTTGGAGACAACTTGTCGCGGACCAATATGAATTGCTTCGAGGAATTTCTTTGGGGAAATATGGATTTAACTGAAATATTTCTTGAAATATTATATATCAGTTTTTATTATATTGGATAATATTATTGGGTCCTAAAAGCTAAAAATAATTTAAAATTATTAATTGAATGACATTTTGCTTTGGTGTAAAAGTAACAGATGAAAAGAACATATCAAGCTGTATATATATTCCATGTATATGTTTTTCTCTTTTATATGCCAACATTTTCGTAAAGTTTTCACTCAAAACTTTACGAAATGTTGACGTTGAAATTTCTAAAGACGATCAATGAATATTTTGTGTTAATTGTTAGTGCGTCATAAAGCAAAGGAAGAATAAAAAAATGGACGATATTTTGTGAAAAAAAGAAGTATTTATCTCTGTAAATCCCATTTTCCCCGACATTCTATATTTGTAGACGTTTTACAATTACTGTCACAGTTTCGGGTCTCGGTAGTAATACTATCTTCTTGAAAGATCGGCCTAAGACAACTAGCGCCACGTGTCTCCACTCTGGGTAACACTATTCCCATCTGCAATTTGTACTTTTCAAATACTGCCGCTTGTAAACCTTTTTTCGCATCACCTCACATATACAACTGTGATATGCTTCATATAATATTCGAAATTCATTAGTTCATGACAGGCTCAAAACTTTTAAGGCATGCAAATAAAAAGAGTGAGGAATTGTATAGGAATCTAAGATCAGAAGCGATAATTGGATGATCTAAAGATCGCCTGTACTCAAATTAATTTTCCGCCTTAGACCTTTAATACGTTTAGTGCCAAGTCTGTTTTGACATACTTTTCGTATAATTTTTAATATACGATTTTATTAATACTTGACAATCTGAAAGTTATATTGATAAGACTGCGTGTTTCCGTTCTGTGTTTTTCAAATTCAAATTTATTAAAAAAAACACGATCAGTTAGCAATGACTAAAACTGGCTGAGCGAAAATTATATTGTCAGTTAACATTAATTAATGCTGCCTGAACTAAAAGTACAAAATCAGACATTAGTGACTCGCAAGGTAAAAAATTAAAATTTATTGTCAATCACCTGTGACTGATAAACTGCTTAACATATTAAAATTCCAATTTTGTGTGGAATCTTCATCATTGTTGAAAAAGTCCAAAGAAATCAAATATTTTCCTATATTTATTAATGTTGCAGAGCATGTATTGTTATACATTATTGGGAAGTTATTGGGAAACTGGATGTGTGATCGTATTTCTAAATGAAGAAAAATATCACAAAATACATCATTATTTTTTTTTCATTTAGAGATTTTTAAAAAATATTTTTTGGTTCATTGTCAATCTACGGAGGGCTTAAATATAAACATAAATATCTGTACGAGGTTATATTTTTTATGTGATTTTTTAATTACATTTTTTCTTTCTCCATTATTGTTTGCATAATTAATTTATTTGCAAATTATGAACTTATAGAACGGTAATTCTAAGCATGTTAGTTCTTCTCTGCATGATTCTAACACTACATGAATTAAAAAAAATATTTTGGAAAATCAAGTGCTTGAAATTTCTCTATGCTATTTCTTAACAACTTCCACTTTATGAAACCCGCACTAACTTTTTCATTGCTTTCCAATCCTGGTAGCTGTTTATTTTCTTATTACCCATGTTATTTTGTCTTTTCTCTTCTGTTTTTTAGAAAATATCAAAAAAAGTTTATTAACCTCTTTTAAATGAATAAAAGCTTTCAAAACATTTACCAAATTTTATTAGGCCAGAGTTTAATTGCAATTTTAACAAATGAAAAAAAATCGCACTGTTTGTTAAAATAGATTAGTTTCAACTACTTTTTTATCGCATAGAAAATCTCAATGAAAAGAAACCATTCTATTTTAGTTTTAATTCCTCAAGAAATGAGCACGGGCGCAAGAATTTAACACTTGTCAAGAACAAAAGAGAATCAATTTTCTTTTGACCCGAAGCTACTTCGTTTGCTTCTGGCATTTATTCTTTCCACAAGAATTCTTGTTTTGCAAGAAAATATATTAACCACTTAATTTTTTTCCTTCCATTTCCCGCGGCATTCGTTTAAGAGAACGCTTAAAGCAAGTCAATTTCTCAAAATGACAAGAGATGTTCCTTTTTGCTGCTTGGTGGGAATTTGTTAATTTTGTTTCATGCTTCAATTTGTTGCTGGCTTGAGCTTTGTAATTCTATATAGTTTATTTTTAAGTAATTTACTTCAAAGTCAAGGCAGATACGAACATTTGTCATTTAACTTTTTGTTGTAAAACTCGATATAAGGAGTAATGTATTTTCTTAAAATCACAATCGAAAGAAATTGCAACTGGGAAACAATACGAAATGTAATAGACTTTTAGAATGGTAATTGCTTCTTAGTTCATTTAACGGGAAATCGGAGTTATTAGAGCAAACTTAATTAACTATTTCACATAGTTGAAAGAAAGAAAATGTATAGTTCAGAAAATCTTAAATTACAGTTATTTGAGTAGGATACATTGAAAAAGCATTTAGTGAATGGATATTTTAACTTTGAATTGAATTGTGATATTTCATGTTTAAGATATTTTAATGAAACTTGGTCACAAATCTTTCTTTGTAAATTATTTCATTAATGATTGAGAATTCCTTTAGTAATTGCAATATTTTTATAATATAAAATTAATCAAAAAATATTTTTAAATATTGCTTTATCATTTCTCCTTCAAGACTGATAAGTATAGAAAAGAGGAAAACTAAGGTATTGGATAAGTAAACATAATAAAAATCCCAAATTCCTATGTGGATATTACCCCTTTTAGAAATAAAATATTTATTCTTATGTTGGCGACATAAAAAACGCATCATTTTCCAAATTGTCGAAAATTTTATCTTTTTTTAATTCTATTTTTATTGTTTATTAGATTATTTATTTTGCTTTAACGAAAAATCAGTACTGAATAATAAATCGAATTCCCTTTGGAAAAGAATTGCCAATGTAACTAATATTTTTATTTCACTTTATTTATAAAATAGCTTCAAATTACAAAGAATGGATACTCGAGAAAATATTAACTATTCCTATATGGAAAGACTCTCAGAAAAACTTTAAAATCAAACACAGAATTCAAATAAAAACATGAAGTCGTTTCCTCAGATTTCCGTAGTTGTGTTTTCATTAGTCTGTAATGGTATGTACATTTTAAAAATGACCGAGCATATTTCATAGCAACGCCATAATGTATCATTCCTCAAAAAATGCTCCACTACAGATGAAAACATACAGAAATAAACATAAATCATTTTTCACAAGAAATTTAAGAATTAATTAATTGATAAGTCACATATAAAAAAAAAGTAGCATTTTCTTCCTTTCTTTTCTTTTTTAAATAAAATAAAAAAGCTTAGATAAAATACCTTTTTTCTTTTTCTTTTTATCTATTTAATTTGTATCATCTAAAAATTAATTCATAATGATTTTAATTCATATATTTAAATCTTAAAATGAGAATAGAATCAACTGTTAATCACAAATGTAGAAGTTTTAGAAGTTAATGGAAATTCACTCCTTTTTATCTGGTTTTCAATTAGTTCATTTTCAGGTGAAAAATTAGATCATAAATCGGTGGATTCGTTTCTTTTTGCTAAAAATATTTTTGGCAAAAAAATTCATCTGCTGGATTCGTTTTAGTTAATTTTGCCAAATAACACGATATTTAACTGGTTATTTGAAACAATTACAAATATTGTTTTTCAATCATTTTGAATTCCCCTTTTAGAATAAGGATTTAATTCGATATATACCGATTAAACATTTAAAAGAAATTATTATTAAAAAATTACTAATAATTTAAATACACGTTGACAGTTGGAGTTATAATTTCTTTCGATGATCGTTTTTTCCAAATTTAACATCGAGTTTCCGTCAGGAATGGAAATTCCTTTAGTATTCTTTCTGAGAAAATTTAATTTTTTAAAATTACACTATAGAAAAATTTTGACGAATTAATCTCGAAATCTTTAAAGGAAGAATGCGCATTTTAAACTAAATACAAAACAATCAAAAGTGTAAATGTGAAAGAACAATCAAAAGTTTATTTAATTCTCTATTTTTAAATTAAATTATTGTTTTTCATTTCTGAAATCGAGGAATATAGTCAGAATTTCTGAGTGTAAGCACATAAATAGAAATGGAAATATGCAATATAAAAATATCTAATGGATCTGTACAAATTAGTATAAATGTATTATCGAGGTATTATATAATTTTTGTATTTAAATTTGCAGCCTTACACTTTCTAAGTCTTTCCCAACATTTTTCATCTTCCATAAATATCTCAAACAATTGGTTTACTGAATCTTTCTGCAAAATAGTTTTTGTCTTAGGCGAACTACAGAAACTAATGCTGTTCAACGCTGCGTAACAGACAAATGGCGTCTGTCTTGAGAGCTGAGACTCTCTTGATACGGCATCTATGCTCTATACAGACAAAACTCTAGAGCATTGAGGAGACTCTAAGATAAAAGGTATAGACTGTTTCTATCTTTTTGTAGACGGAAAAGTTTTTCCAAGGTAAAAGAAGTGTTTGTTAATGCAGGTCTGGGAATTTCTATGCATCATTCATTTGTTTTGAGGAAAGAAACTTTTCTTTCGTTTGGAACTAATTTCCACCAATGAGAATTTTAGCTTTTATTTCAGCATAATTAATCACATAATCTTAAATAGAACAGTTAAATAACATCTCAAATTTGTTGAAGGGATTCTTTTATTTAAAATGTTTTTCATATAAGCATAGAGAGGCAAATATATCATTAATTTCAAAGTTTCAATGGTAAAAACAAAACGATTCTTACCAACATATTGTTGATATTAGGTTGCTTTAATTGAGCTAGCATGCTCATATTAGACATTGAACTATATGTAAATCCCAAATTAATACACTTTATTTATTTCAGGCCATGCAAGAGATGTTTTAATTTTTCTTTTTTAAAAGTACTAACCGAAAATTAATATGATCATGAAAAATATCATTCTCATAATAGCTGTTAATGGAAAACAATTTTCAATACATCCTATATCTTGAGATACTCATTAACAGCTGGGATCCTATCATCGCATTTCTTAAAGCATGAATGCTTAGTTGGATTTCATTATAATATTAAGTTGTTTCTCTCTAGCAAAATAAGCCTAAGTCTCAAAGGATATTATAAGGAAAATAGAGACTTTTAACAACAATAGAGCATCTGTTGCTTTCCCTGTTTCTCTCAGAATGTGGTACTCTCAGTCAGTACTAAACAGATTATTTTCTCTATCTTTGCATTCAAGTTTGTCTGACTGCACATTCACAAAAGATAAAGATGGAAAGGGCTTATCATTAACGAATACCTAAAACACACCACATTTCGATTGCTTCCTATGTTTGACAGTTTTCAATTTCTGTTGCTTAGTCAAAGTAAGACAAGTCTTCAATTATAGTGGTACTATATATAAATATATAACAATAGAAGCACAAATGATATATGCTGAAATGGTAAAAGATCTAAATACGCAACTTAAAAACGTGCGGAATATTGTTCATCAACAATTGTTCAACAAAATTTCAAAGATTGTTTTTGTTCCTCATATGCTGTTAATATTTTAAAAAGTTTTTCTTCTGCTTAACATAAATGGATTAGCATTAAAAATCGGAAATATAAGTATGCTATTTAATTATGTGGTTTGTATTCTTTTTCAACTTTCATACTGTTTTTTTCTATGATCAATTTCATATTGCATACTGCTTATTTCGCTGGTTTATATTATTTTTTCATATTTTATAACATTTCTTTATACGATTTATCTACTTATTTTTATTTTTAAATAAAAAATGAATAGGGAGTGGGGAAACGAGTTTAAACAATTTAAATTTTTTTGACAGGGATTTATTCCTTCTTATATTTTAACTAAGCATTTCATTTGTAATAATAATAGTTAACAATCAAAAAAATATATGCTCTTTAATTTCTTACTGAATAAAAAAAGCACCATTGTTTATTTAAAATGAAAAAAAAAACACAGACTTTTTGCTTTGCGGTGTTGTTAACCCTTATTATTTCACAAATTGAATGATCGGTCTACTTTTTATCACCGAATTTCTCAATTAAATTACCTAAAAAAATTAATTTACTTAAGTTTCTCAATTGGTCTGGAAAATGCTGTAATACTATTTGTTTTGTCAACGATTTTCAATAAGATAATTTACATGTAATTAAGTTAAGTTAGACTTCTACTTCATCACTAGAGAATTAGAATGATTTTACGGACATTATTTATTGGGTTGTTCGGAAAGTCATTTCGTATTTTTTTGTCAAAATGAAAAGAAATTTTCGTTTAATGAATAAATTATTTATTAAATTATAAAATTGCCATTCTAGTCTAATACCTTTTGCCATATTTTTGGTAGTAACATGATTACACGCTCATAAAAGTTTTGGTCTTTGCTGTAAAAAAAACTGATCGAGGTGGTTTTTGGCCTACTCATTTGAAGGAAAAATTTTGCAAATCAGTTCTGGTACTGATGTACTGTTAACACATCTTCTCCACACATATTGGCTAATTTATTTCTGGCTTGAACAGCATTTTTACCTTTTATATAGCAAAAAAGAAAAAAATGACGAAAATGCTGTTTATTGCTCTCCATATTTAAAAGGGCACCATCCAAAAACTACTGCGAAGAATCAGCTGCACTTTTTCACACTCAAGCCTTGCTATATCAGCTCTTAAAACATAAAATGATTTTGCGGTTTAAGTATGAAATTGGGTGCGAAAAATGCAAATAAATCCTTTGTCAGGAAAAAACGAAATTACTTTCCGAACAACCTAATATATAAATTCCTTAAATCAAGAACAGATCCTTTTATAAAATTTTGTACTATTACATTCATCTGTCTAATCATCTTTACACAACATTTACTAGAAGACAGATATTCGAGTAATTTTGATTAATTTTTACTCTATACATATATTTTATTTCACATCATACATCTTATTAGAAAGCTAATCATACATATTTATTAGGAAGAAATTTTTAACTTTTTGTACATTTCAAAGTTTACAATGGTTAATTAAGGAAACCCTCAACAATTAATTACACTTAAGACTAAAACTTGAAAAGAGGAAGTTTCAATTTGTCAAAATTGATTAAATTCTTCTTAGGTGCTTTTGAAAGATGCTCTTAAAATAACCAGGTTTCAGGGTGAAAAAAAATCTGTTCAATTAGAATCCCATGTTTTAAAAGGGAAAAAAATACAGCTTTAGGAACATAAGACAGACCAAAAACAATACAAAAGCAATTTTGTTCTGCCCCGAAGTTATTTCCTTTTTCTCCTCCGCTTATTCTTTGTTGCAGTTATCCCCAAGAACTCTTGTTTCGTAAAGAAATATTTTCACCTCTTATTTTTTGTTTTCACTTTTAGTGGTAAGCCTTGAGAGGGCACTTGGGGAAAAAAACTAAATGAAATTAAAGAAGATATCAGCCTTGGCATTTGATTCTAGTTTGCAAATTTATTTTCACGTTTGAATATGTTATTGTTAGGTTTCTGAAGCGATTTACAATTTATTTAATACATACCCGGAGATTTTGAAAACAATATGCTATTACAGGAATTTTTATTTCAGATTGCAATGAGGAATCCATTACAAGGACAGTAGTAGCACATATATATTGTAAGGAATGAAAACAATATTCGCAATATTGTATAATGTTTAATATTGGGTAATATCGTTCAATATTGGCCACAATGTGCTGGTTGGGAACATCTTCAAAATTCTGAAATATTTAACAAATCTTAATGTTTTAAGGAATAAATTCCAGTATTTAAATTTTTAGATAAGGTCCAAACAAAGATTTTATAATGTTTAATACATTAATTTAAGAAGAGTAATTATTCATAAAAAGTTAGTATTCATGACATAATTAATCATAATCGCATTTGAAATATTTTTAAAATATCTACTGAAAACTCTTCTGCTGCTAATTTCTTTTTTAATAGGGAACAAAGAATATGTTTCATCCTCTAATTTTTATTGCAATATTCTTCAATAAGGTTTTAAAAAATCGCAGCTTTGAAATTTAGCTTTTGTTAGTTGTTTTAGTCAGTTTTTTATGGTAATTAATTTAGTTGGTATATAATTATAAAATTTTACTTTATTGTCTATCAGTACCGAATTAAATGGCAAAAAGTATTTAAAAAGCATTTGTTTTAAAGCATCAAACTCACACAATAAAAATTGATAATCATATATATATGTGTGTAAGAATGGATGGGACAAAATGCTCATTCATTCTCATTTGGATCAGTGTCTAGGGTTACTGATTAAAGAGAAGAAGCTTTTAAATAAAACGTTAAATTTATTTACAGCGAAGAAAATTTAAAAGGAAAAACATTAACAATTAGTACAGGACAGGCCATTTACATTAGAGATAAAAGTACAACATTCAGATAACACTAAAAGTGAAGCCTTACTAAGTGCCCTATGGCAAAACTGGAGTATTAAATAACCATGATATCGAAACAAATGACCAACTTTCTCTCTTTGCCTGTCGAGCGAATGCCCACTGCTCGCTTTTCTAAAACCTGATGTCATGTGACTTAGAATTTGAGCTTTTGGTGATTAGTAGAACCAGTGGTGCCATCTGTTTCAATAATATAAAACTAAATGTGGAACGATAATGGCCGCTAATTAAATCTCTACATATGTATTTAAATTTTTTAAAATTATAATTTAGAATAATATTTCATAATAGTTTCTTTTCGTGTCAGGTAAATTAAAAAATACTTTGGATTGTTTTCTAAAATAATTAATACCTATTTATCTTTATTTATTTTGGTTTTCAATGCCTCAGGTATTTTTTCGTGGTTGAAAGTCTGATAAATCTAAAAAAGAATATTTTACTTCTTAAATTGTTTTGTGTTTATAAAAATAAAACTTTGTTATTACTTTTTACTATACAAATTTCAAAATTTTATTTTGCATTATTAGTTTATTATGATTATTAGAAAGATTAGAAAATATTATGAATTCTATATTAATCGAACTTCATGAGTGAGTACTGAGTTCAAATATTTTCTACTTTAAAAAAGAGAGTAGAAAATATTTGATCCTAACTAAAGAGCCCAAATCAGCAGTTTTCTACTTTACTAAACAATTAAAATAATAAACATTTTATCATTATCAATATACAAATAAAAGTGTATTTTTAAAGTTTATATATAATTAATTTTATTGATACAATTTTCTTTTTTATGTATGGAAGTCCTATACATTCTACATATGGATATAACAGTTATGAGCATGCTATTGTTCCTTCCATTCTTCAAAATTGAAAATTCTTGAAAAAAATTCCGGTGAATAGGAACAGCAAAATAGAGAAATGAATATGAAGATTTTTAAGCGATATGTTCTTGAGAAGTAAGAATTTTGCACTTAAATGCTGCTTTATCAACCTTCTTAAATTATGTTTTTAATTCATCCCATATTTAATCCAACATGATTTTTAAATTTTTCTAAACAATTAAAATTTTATACATTTTTTATGTATGTCGTATGTTACGGTAAAATCACTGGAAGAAATTTGCTATATTTAATAAAAACTAAGTAATCTATACTAAATTTAATAAAAACCCTTCCGATCCATGAATTACAATAAGAAACGTTTGAACAGTATTTCACTTGCCTTGTTTATAACCCTTCTTTTAATCAATACTAATAAGTTTTTCTGATTGCCATAAATATATGCAATATTTAATGCATATAAGAAAACATAACTTTATTGTTCAATTTTGAGAATATTTATTTAACGTGTAGAACGTGGTTTCCAATGAAAAAATTCGATACAGAGAGATGTATGAAAATTTGAAGTGTATATTTGAACATTCGACAGTATTTTTTATGTCTCATTAGTAATAATAAATAACACCGGAAAAGAAGTTATTTTGCTAACCCCTATTTTATTCCAACATAAACTTTGTGCCTGTTCAAATTAAAATAATTTATAATTTTACAATGAAATATTCTCTTTGATTTTGCATTTGTTTATAATAATTCACTGTTGTTCGAAAAATATATGCTATATAATTAATTGAAATCCGCTATCGAGGTATACTTGCTATAAAAATAATCCAAAATTTTCATTTGGGATATGCATTTTACATCTATAACTCTCCTATCAGTCAAAAATATATCTGCTAAATCATTAACTAAGATTATTTAAGGCTTTTTTGATAATTATTTTTATATTATTTATTTGTCGACGAAAAGGACGAAATTCGAAGCTATTCTTAGTCTTGAAAAACTTGAACAGAAATAGGTTTTGTTCCTTCAAGCTTTAGGAACTAAAGTTCTTCAAGATTACCTAATGAACAAACGGTTTCTCTTCTGGCAGCAAAATAAGGTATGCAGTACGGCATGGAAACAAGACGTGGAAGTTTTGATAAGATAAAAGAGTGTTTCTCTCTTTCTACGAGTAAAAGAGTTTTTCCGAGATAAAAGAAATACGTTCGGCAGCAGCTCTCAAGACTTAGCGAAACACCATTCATTGGTGTAGAAAGAAAAACTATTCTTCTGACTCGAGGACCACTGCTTGAATGTGCTTTAATTATTTGATCAGTGAAAGAAAGTAGCAGGAAAGGAAATTGTTTTAAGAATTTGCAGAGTTTTCGGCTAAAAATATACGTGTAAATATCTGAGATAGTTTCAAAAGTTAAGAAATCAAAAATTAAATATAATACATTACATTATATTCATCTTTTAAAATAACATAGGTATAAATATATCATTCTAGTCAGTTAATTTAATACCCTGATTTAACGTAGTTTTGAATGATAATTAAAATTTCCGGCCTTATCGTAAATAGTTGGCGTATAGCTGAAGAATCTGCATTTCAGAATTTTCATTTTTATATATATTTTTTAAATTCTAAATTGTCTATAGTAAGAATCCATAGAATTCTTGATCTATTGCATTAGACTTAATTTTTGCATTAAATTAAAGCATTTTAAAATAATTAAATGCCATCTTAAAGATTCGAGGACGATGATGATACATATGATGTATGATTAACAAGTTAATGGCTTCAAAAAATGTTTATAGCTTTCGAACTTTGAAACATTCAGCTTCGGAAATCTTACTAATATTTGATTTATTTAAAATAAAAAAGTCCCCCTTATCATTTATTTTTCTCTTCCGATATTTATTTCTAATGCTTTTGGTAAAGTCTCAACTGTTGATTCGTTTACAATAGCTAAAGTGGAACTAACTTATCTTCCGCAAAATATTCAGATTGGCAGTGCAAAGCTGAGACTGAAAATCCGATTTAGTCTCACCCTTACTTTGATATCTTGAATATAGAACGGTGAAAGCTTCTTTTGGTATTCTCTGTTGGGCACCCATGAAAGAAAAGTATCTATTGGAACGAAATCCCTCTTTCATATTCTGATTCAAGATGTGTGACACCTCGCCAATCTTGATGCTTTGAATGAGTCCTTTCCTGGACAGCATGACTCACAACCTTGATTCTAAAACTATGAAAATTATGCTGAATTTGCCCAAGCAGAAGCGCCATTTTATAATTATTTTTCTTATTTTTTAAAAGAACTGCATAAACTGTAAGTAAATGAGATACAGTTACCATTAATAAACAGGAACTTAAAAAAACCCATTAGGAAATCAGTCCCTGATTTTATCAAATTAAAGGAAAATAACGCCGCCTTCAAACTTTACAGATAATAGCATGGCAGCGTACTTTTCAGACAAAATAATAATAATAAAAAATGAAATATAAGATGTGAGAACTAAATCATGTTAGAACATAACTATTTTTTTATGTCAGAAACCAGATTAAACCAGTTTGTAAAAATCACGAGAACCCTTTCTCTCTCTCTCTTATATATACACTGAAGTGACAAAAGTCATGGGATAGCAATATGCAAATATACAGATGGCAGTAGTATCGCAGCGAAAAAGTATAAATGAGCAGTTCGTTTTCCAGAGCTTTCATTTGTGTTCAAGTTATTCATGTTAACAGGTTTTTCGTGATTTATGGCGGCTCGATGAGAATTAACAGACTTTGAACGTGGAATGTTAGTTGGAGCTAGACATGGGTCATTCCATTGCGGACATCGTTAGTGAATTCAACATTCCGAGATCCACAATATCAAGAGTGTGCCGAGAGTATGAAATTTCAGGCATCACATCCCATCATGGACAGCGCAGTGGGCGACCATCTGCACTTAACGACCAAGACCGCAAGACTGTGTAGAATGGTCATTGTAAATAGACACGCAACACTTCGTCAAATAACTGCAGGAATGAATGTGGGACGTACGAGGGACGTGTCCGATAGGACTGTGCGGCGAAATTCGTCTTCCTTGGGCTATGACAGCAGAAGACCGACTCGAATGCCTTTACTGACAGCACGACATCGCCTGCAGTGACTCTCCTGGGCTCGTGAGCATATCGACTGGTCCCTAGACCAGTGGAAAATCGTGGCCTGGTCAGATGAGTCACGATTTCAGTTGTCACGAGCTGATGGTAGAGTTTGAGTGTGGCGCAGACCCCACGAAGCCATGGACCCAAACTGTCAGCAAGGTACTTTTCAAGCTGGTGGTGGCTGCATAATGGTGTGGGCTGTTTTTACATGGCATGGACTCGGTCCCCTGGTGCAACTGAACCGATCATTGACTGGAAATGGTTATGTTCAGCTGCTTGCAGATCACTTGCAGCCATTCATGGACTTCACGTACCCACACAACGATGGGATTTTTATGAATGACAATGCGCCATGTCACCGGTCCAGAACTGTTCGCGATGGGTTTGAAGAACATTCCAGACAATTCCAGAGCATGATCAGATCTCCCGATATGAATCCCATCGAGTATTTATGGGACATCATCGAAAGGTCCGTTCGTGCCCAAACTCCTGCACCATCCACACTTTCACAATTATGGACGTCTATACAGACAGCATGGCTCAATATTCATGCAGAGGACTTCCAACGACTTGTGGACTCCATGACACGTCGAGTTGTTGCACTTCGCCGGGCAAAAGGAGGACCGACACGATATTAACAGTCATCCCATGACTTTTGTCACTTCAGTGTATATATATATATATATAATATCTCAATTTTTTAAGCATCCTTTTTCAATTCTTCTAGCTGGCAAACAAAGTTTCGGAGCTCGACAGATTTTAAAATGGTAAAAAAAGTCCCTATCGTTTTCTAAATATCGGCACATGCGTGATAGTCTTATGATTGTTTCAAATCGGTTTGGTCAATGACTTAAATTTATTAAGACAATTCGTAAGAATTCAGAGAAGAAATAATTAGGGAATGAAGTTGTAATTTTTGTTGGCGATATATCGCGAAATTTTACAACCTTCTACTTTATTTTCTAAAAACTGATAAGTTACCAATTTATTGCCAATTTGCATTATGAGACTTCAAATACTTCAAACCAAAACAACATCATGTTCTCACATGAGAAAAAGATATGAGACAACGTGAATATTCCCATGAGATAAAGTTAATTAAACGCAAATTTTATAATGAATAATTTATACAGATAATTTCTGATATGTAGATATGATATGTAAAAATATTTTTCGAAACGTTATTTTAAGATTTGCATATTTCCTTTGCAATTGAAATTAAATTAGATTTTCTCTAATTTTTTAACTAACCATGGAGCCTATTTATGTGCATTCATATATAGCTTTGAATGTGTTTATGGATTTTAAAAATATTCTTACTTCCCTTAAAACTTCACATATAAATTAAATAATTGAAAGTATGATTATACATTGATATTATTTACCTTTATTACAATTAATAAAAGAAAGAAAAGTAATTACTGCAATATCTCGATATCAAAAAGAAATTCAGAATCTTTAATTATTACGTGTAACACAAAATGTCTGTATGGTTATCTTCAGACATTTTGTGTTACACGTTACATGAAATATATATACTTTCATTGTGTTACAAAGATTTGAAGCTATATTTTTTCTTTCGGAACCGGCAAAGAACATTGAAGAACTTTTTACTTTTGTTATAGTTAGTATCTTATGGTTAAAAAAAACGTAACAATGCTACCTTCAATATTTGTGGGTATTTATTCCGAATTCAATATGAGTTTCTTTGAGAATTTTTTTCTGTTACAATGTAATTTAATTGAACTATTAATTCATAGAACGGTGGAAAATATATATAAATAAGAATAAATATGTAATTTTAATAAATGAAATTTTATTTTTAGGATTATAATCAAATCAATTTATTTCATATTATTTAGCAGTTAATGAATAATATTTATATTATTCAATAATATTGCTTATTAAACAAAATAATATTTATAATATTCAATAATATTTATTAATTATATGCTTAAAATGTTAGCTGTAATTGGGAATTAAGTTAATTTTATTGTTTATTTAAAAGTTGAGAGCAGATTAGCTTCGAGGACTTTCTTCTTGAAGTAATAGTATTAATGATTAAGAAGTATATTCTTATTAGTAGCACTTTTTGTGTTAGTAAAAGTATAATTATTCAATTAAAGAGATACTATAATTTTTATATTCATTTAAGATGAAAACCATCAGTTTTGGTTTCAAATTCAGAAATTTCTTTATAGTATTTTAAAATACTTTTTGTGAATGTAGCACCTTGAAAATGGAGGATGTTAAACATCCTTTTGCATTTTATTATTTTTTATGTTTGATCGAAAAAAAGAAAAGAATACTTTATCTGGACATTTTGGCATTATTAAAAATAATCCTTTACTTGAATAATTTTAGAAAAACAACAAGCATTTCAAGAAATCGAATGTGTATGAACAGATATGCATCTAATTATATATTCAAGAAGAAATCCTTTCCAAAGCAGGAAATCTAAAATTATTTAATTTAAATTTTTCTCAGTTTTCTGAAGGAACTTTTTAAACAATTTCATGTAACATTGAAGAATCATAATAGTAATTTTTTAGCCCAGAAAGAAGTTAAAAATAGTAGACCGAAACACACGGCAAAATCTAAACAGCGGCAAGTTTTATTTATTCAAAAGTTGTTTCCTTTTTTTACTATTTTCGCTGCAGGTTTAAATAAACGTTCAGAAACACAAAATTAGTAACTTTTGTTGATTGCCTCTTAGATTTTTTAAAGGTTTTAACATGATATCTGTGGTGATTTCTGTAATTACATAGAATGCAAAAGACTTAAAACTTGGGTTTACAGAAGAAATTTTTTTCTGAAAACAATCTTAACGGTCGTTCATTGTAAACAATTGCAAAATTAATCAAAGAGAAGAGAGACAACTGAAAAAGAATTTTACGAATTAAGTACTATTGAAGGCTTTCTCTTTTTAATGTGTCTGGAATGAGCTAATGGCTCATGACCGTACATAAAAAGTTCACGAACTTTTGTTTGATTTTGGAATCCTTTTAGAAGTTCCTACTTGTCATTGATTACATTCTTTAAAGAGATTTATTGACGGTGGTTTCATAGGGAAAAAGCACTATTACACTTTTAGTAGAATGAACTAACATTGTGTCTTAAGACATTTAAGTTATTGGTAAAAATGAGAAATTTTAGGGAAATGATGATTCTATATGACGAAGAATGCAAATAATATGATTAAGAAAGAATGCATAGCTTCAAAAGAAACTGACATACACGAATATTACTGAGGAATATATAAATAAAATTTTTAATGAAACTAGAAGTGTATTTAATTCCTAATTTTTTTCCCAGAATAAAATATTATGTAGCATTACACAGCGGCTTTGGTTTTTTTTTACAAATCAAATGAATATATAATTTGTGATGTTACTTGAATCGCCTTTAACTATTATTGTATATTCATGAAATATTAAAAATACATCCTTTGGTGAGTGAACGGTGAAAAGTTCAGTATGTTCAATAAATTAATAAAGCTACTATGACTTGATGGTGGATATCCAAAAAATGAAGAGTGGTTTAAGACTTTATTCTTAATTCAAAAATGAAAGTAAAAAAATACTACCAACTTATAATTAAAATTAGAAATATTAGAACATGGGAAATTTTCAGCATATTTTCAAAGATTTGGAAGAATGCGGGGAAAATAAATTTGAGGTAGAATAGAAACAGATTATTCATATTAAAAAGAATGCATAGAAGTTTCGGAAATAAGAAATAATCTAAATATTGAAAATAAAAATTTAAACACTGCACTAAAGGTGCTAGAAGATCTTAAAACAAGGAGTAACATGATGCTATATAAATTGACAATTGTTTAACAAATATTTAAGAGTTAAAACTTTTTTGCCTTTTTTTTGTTGTGGAACTACTATTTAGAGCAGTGGTGGGGAAACTTTTTTTAAGACGGGCCATTTGTAATAACTAAACCATCGTAGCGGGCCAAAGAATAATGCTTAATAGTTAAAAAATTTATGTGTTCTATAAACATATACATACAGTATCTCACAAAAGTGATGGGACACTTGTGCTTTACAAAAGGAAAATGTAATAAAATAAATAAATAAACATGTACAAATTTTTTGTGGGTGTATTTCATACTTAAATTTTGCAACAATTATTACATAACATACATTTTGTCAAAATATTAAAATATTAATTTAATAAAAATATAATTGTTTAGAACGGAGCAACAATTAGCTCACATAAGTGATGGGACACCATTAGGTATGCAACAAAAATCGTCTGAAATAAGCAATAAAAATATTTTTGGGGGGTTTTATTTTTACTCAAAAGCAATTGGCAATAATTTATAAAATCGTCTGCAGTATTTCTCTCCAGATTGCTTTGGAATTTTTGTGTTTTTTAGCTCTGTGCAGCCATGAATGCTAAACGAAAAGAAACTTCGTCTGAAATTCGAAAAATAATTATTAATTTGCATATTGAACGTGGAAAATCTATTAGAAAACAATTAATTTGAGTCATTCAACAGTTTTCAGCATCATTAAACGATATAAAAAGAATCATATGATTCAGGATAAAAGAAGACCTGGCCGACCATCAAAGCTATCTAATGGATTAAAGCGAATTATCGTTCGAATTATTAAAAAAAATCCAAGAATGAGTGCTCCTAAAGTTGCTGCTGATTTACAAGCATTATATGGAGTAATTGTAATTCGATCTGAAGAATTATTAAGTAGTAATTCGATCTGAAGAGTAATTCGATCTGCTGGATATCACGGTAGAGCAGCCAGGAAAAAATTCTTCGTAAGTGAAAAGAATAGAAAACTCAGACTGGCATTCGCAAAATCCTACATAAATAAGAATTCTGATTTCTGGAATAAAGTTATATTTGCTGATGAGAGTAAATTTAATATATTTGGTTCTGACGGTAGAATCTTGGTGTGGAGAAAACCCAGGGAAGAATTTCGTAAAGAGAACTTGGTGCCAACAGTAAAACATGGTGGAGGAGGAGTTATGGTATGGGGGTGTATGTCGTCCGCTGGAGTCGGTAATCTTGTTTTTATTGACAGTATAATGGATCAGTACAAGTATATCGACATTTTAAAGCAAAATTTGAAATATTCAGCACGAAAATTGAACCTTCATAACGATTTTAAATTCTACCAGGATAATGATCCCAAGCACACTGCTTTGAACGTTAGACTCTGGCTGCTGCATAACTGTCCTGAAATAATAAAAACACCACCACAATCTCCTGACTTAAATCCCATAGAGAATATTTGGCAAGAATTGGAATCAAGAATTCGCAAACACACCATTTCTTCAAAACAACAATTAAAATCGGGGCTTCAAGAAGAATGGGGTAAAATCACTCCAGAAATCACGGAAAAATTAGTCAAATCCATCCCAAGAAGATTAAATCATGTTTTAAAAGTAAAAGGAAATCCAACAAAGTATTAAAACCATTTAAAAAGTAAAATTTTTGGATAAATATTTGATGGAAAAGTGTCCCATCACTTATGTGAGCCATTTTTTTGCTCCTTTCTAAATAACTGTATAATTTATTAAATTTATTTTAATATTTTGACAAAATGTATGTTATGTATTAATTGTTACAAAATTTAAGTATGAAATACACCTACAAAAAATTTGTACATGATTATTTATTTATGTTATTACATTTTCCTTTTGTGAAGCACAAGTGTCCCATCACTTTTGTGAGGCATTGTATATTATTACATACACTTATTATTTTAATAGTAAAAAAGCAAAAGGTAAGAAAATTATAAGCACAAAATATAAAATGCATTTAGTGTAGTTCTTGATGTGAAGTATTATTACTTTATTTTCTGGTGTCATTACTGGTTGATGGTGCAGTTTCGGGGATTACACAAACAATTACTCGAGTCACAGCGGGGCGTTGCAGATGACTGAATAAGCCGCTAACTAACTGATCTTCGGGCGGCCTCGCTTGTATTTATAACTACCTGCAAGGATTTTTCGGGAATTGGAGTTTTGCGGTTCTTTCGGAAAAACAGAACAATGAATCGAAAATGCGAGAGTGTCTGGAAGTTTCGAACGAAGAGGAGTCAGCTGTTTGGGTTGGATGGATTTGTCCAGAATACTATTGTGTTTTGAATATCGCCGCAGGTAGTTTTTATGCGGGTCGTCACATTACGAAGTAAGAATGCGTTCAAACATTCTCACGACGGCACTCTTAAACGGGCCGGATTAAACCTTTCCGCGGGCCTGACTTGGCCCGCGGGCCGTAGTTTCCCCATCACTAATTTAGAGGAATATAGAAAATTTTGAAAAAAATTTCTCAAAATATTCTATTTCTTGTTAAACATGATGATAGGTGTAGAAGAAGATGATGAACAAGATTTGATTTCCTCATTTTTCTCATAGAAGTAACTAAAATTTTTGTTTACAGTCATTACAATATCTATAAGGAACTAGAAGAAATATTACAAATTCTTAGCAATATTATCCCTTTTATGAAAGTAAAATAATTAAGCTACAGATCTTATTTTAAAATGTTATTACAGTAAAAGATAATATTCTTTTGACTAACTAATTCATATTCAAAAAATGCAAATTGTGGTATAATGTAATTATAAGCTTCATTGATTGTTTATTGTAAATTTGATAAGCTTCTTTATAATTCTGTAATGTAAGTATTGTTGAATAAAATTCCAAAATTTCATAGATAACTGTATGTATTACACACACAATTTTATTTTAAATTATAATTTTTAGATACTTGATAGCGACAATGAAAGATATGTTGCATAAGTAATGTTACAAAAATTATTTAAAAAAAACCGTATCAATTATTTTACCTAGAACAAATCCTAGTTTTTGTAAATAAATTTTAAAATTTATATCAAAATCAAAAACTGCATATATATACAAATAATTTCCCTTTTTTCATCATTTTATCTTTATAAGAATAATCATATAATCTTTTTTGAAAGATCTATCCCCACCCTATAGTCGGATATCTTAAGACAAATTAATGTTTCTCAATTTATTTACTGGTGATGAGATAATTAATGTGATACGCTATGAGTTTGAGATAAACAAGGGAAATTTTTTCTCCTTTTTTTATTTCCATTTATAATCACATTCAACTGCCCTTAAGAAGTTTACAAACTTCTAAACTCCTTCCAAAAATAGAACACAAAAAATATGTGAGTTTTAGAAGTTTAGTCAGGATATATGAAAGACAAAATGCAAACAATAAAAACACATTATAAGTGCGAGCTTTTTTTTTTTAGATCTTTTATATGTATTTGCAATGACCAAAATGATATTTGAAAGCAACCATACTGCATGAAACTCACAAAATGCTGCCCTGGAAAATATTTGGGTTTTTACAACAAATTTAGCTCTCAGATATAAATAAAAAAAGACCTAATAAAATTTTTCCTAGCTTTTTGAAGTTCAGAAAATCATTTTTCCAACATTTTTTTTAACTTAATGCATTTTGGACACGTGAGAAATACTGTGATTTTCTTTTTTATGCCTAAGGCGTGAAAAGGTAAGTGAAACATTGCAGTTCCCTAACTTAAATGGATTATTTTGGAAGTTTAAGAAAGTTCACACTGGTTCCCGCCATTACAAAGCTTCTTTTATATTTGGCCCTAAAAAAAATAAAGATGACACTTCTAACTTTCCATCGCAGTCTTACTATAACAGCAGAAAGAGAACAAGCTGTTAAAATATGAAAAAAAAAGAAAATGTAGTTTCAGTATTTTACTAACTTGGTTCTTATAATACCATCTAATGCATTACGATTTTTTTCTCGCATAAAACTTCACCATTTTTATCCTTTCATTTTTGTTTTTTAAGGTGATATTACACTTGAAATTGTTCGGGTATCAGCAATTAAAATGTCTTGAGTCATTTAACATAAAATAAAATGGTTGTTATGTGCATCTTATTTAATTACATTAAATGCCTAAATGCCAAATAACTGCCTTTTTTAAGGCTTAGTAAACATTGCATCCTATTCCTTTTTTCACATTTTTATTATTATAATTTACTTTGATTAGATGAAAAAAAGCTATACCTTTTGAATTCAATTTATAAGAGTATTTACTCCTGCTTTAATTTTGAGAGAAGGCATCGAATGACTTTCTCCTATAATTTAATTTGTTTCAAAAGCTTTTGGATGGCTAAGAAATTTAATATTAATTACATTGGAGTTTAGAGTAGATGATATAAAGTGAATCGCTTAATAAAGTATTTAGAAATTAATTGAATTTTAAAAGCCGATAGTTTAATCTGATGACAAATCCTTTTTAAAACATTATAGTGGGTGAGTTTAATACTTTATTTTAAGACTTTTTTTTTATTTATCATTACATTATAAAATTGATACAAAGTGAAAAATACAAAAGGGTGAGTTTAAAATTTTAGATTTCATATTTCTACAATCTGATATACGATTCTCTGGTCTACCATCATTAGATAATGTATTCATTCTAATGTACATATAAATGATAAAAAATATCTAATAAAATTATGATAATGTATAAACAGAAGATATTCAGTCACCACCAAAATTCATGGGATATACTTTTATAACTGGTATCGATGGAAGTTACTCAAGAGGGAAGATTAATTTAATTCAAAAACATGATCAAACGAAGTAATAAAATAAATTAATATCTCCGAACTTTTCCATTATGTAAACCAGCAATTATTTAATAATTCGAGCCAGTCAACTAGAATGTAAATAAAGCTGACATTTCCATCGATACCAGTTTTATAGAGTTATGTTAATAAATGGTAAAATTATATAGATATTTTTTTTATTTACTGATGACTGTATATTAAAATAGTGCATTTTAAATAATGTCTGAAATGATATGCTAACCTTTTTTTTTAATCATGAATTTTTCTGTAAACTTCCCTGTATTAATTTTGGAATTGAAATAAATTTTCAGTTTATTTTCGACTTGAAAGAAACAAAAGCCTCTCTCCGATTTTTTTTTCAATTTTTTTTTGTTTTCTGCTCTTTTCAACTATTATAGATAATGCTTTTTCAATTCGCTTCAACAACTCAGAGCACATTTTTAAGAAAACAGGTTTTTTGAAAATGTATGGATGTTTGTCATTTTTAAGATTTATTTCTTAATGATCTTTAATAATATAGAACCAACATCTGTTTATTTTTCGAAAAAAACTCTTCTATGGAAATCGAACTATTAAAAAATAAATAATAAATCGAATAAAGAATGTTTATCGAGAAAACAAACATCTAAAATACCGAATGTATGATGACTTTCTAATTAGAGAAAGAAAATTGATTATTATTTAATGGAGTTTTAATTGTAAATTATCACATATAAGAAGTTTTTATTGCAAAATTCAAAATATAAAAATTTCTTATTTTCAATATATGGTTTTTCACATTTCTGGAATGTTGGTAATACCTCAAAAACCGTCAATGACGCAAAATATTAAGCATGATTGCGAACAATGAATGCTGAATACCATATGGTCAATATTGTGCAACATGTAACGACGTTAAAAATTTATTGAAAATTTTAAAAGCTGTTCAGTATTGACAAATTCTGTAAAATCTGAAAGTCCCGTAACATTTTGGCAAAATAGTTTTAGTTATCACTTAAAATTTTATTTAATTTTAGATTTTTCAAAAAATATTAACTAGAACAATTTTTTATTAAAACAATGCAAATGTTGTAAAGACTGTGTAAGATAGTGCAGTGTAAGATAAATTTTGATTTTACTAAATTTACCTACTTTGACTTTATTATTTTTATTTACTTAATTTGATCAAAATACGAGACTCGAGGTTTTGATGGACGAGTAGGAATGTCATTATAACATTAAAAATATTGTTACAGTTTGTACATGAAATTAAATGAAAAAATTATTAGAAACTAATTAAAAAATTACTGAAATGAAATTCAAGTAATAAACGATTAAGTTTTTTAAATTATCGCAAAATCCTATTTGTAAAAAAATAATAATTTTTAAAAATATGAATATCAATTTTCATCAAAAAATAGTAATGATCACCCTTTTGGTGACGATTCAAGTTTATTTTCTCCCTGATTTAAATTTTCTCTTTAAAGCTAATTTTTATCATTTCGATTTCATTAAATATTATTTTTGGTAACTGATAACGGAATTTTTCATGACACATAGGGTTTTCTCCTGAGTATTTCTAATGGAATTTTACGACTTATTTTTTGCTAAACAATGCGTTGAATGAAGTGGAATTGTTAAATTGTGCAATGAATATGCCGAAAATGTTTGTCTGACGATTTGATAATTTTATCTTGCCAATCCAGAATAAGTAATATAAGGATTCTATGCACATTAACGCTTTGTACCTACTCATTGATTAATTTAAATTCCGAACGTTATCACAGAGAAGAAGTGGACGATTCAGTAAAAATGATTTCACACATAAGAGTGTGATGTTGCGTCCAAACGTTTGAAAGTTTAAAATCAATGTCGAATTTTATTGCAACCTTTCATCAATTATCTATATATATCAACTAATTTACTTAATTCATGCAAGATTGTCAAGATAGTTTACTTATCATCTCCTGCACTTATACATTTAGAGTGTTTCCATTATTCATTTGTATCTCATTAAAGAAGAATCTTTTTTTTTCACTGTAACTGAAATTTTTCAAATCAAAAATCAAGCAAAGACGATGATTTTCTTTGAAATCACATTGACAATCTTTCTAAGAGGGATTTTTCTAAGTCTTTGAAATCAGCTTGTTAGGTTATAGAGCAAAGATCCATAGGGTGTAAGGAAGTTCTCTTGCAAACGAAAATTCTATTTTCTTCCGCTTTCTTTCCTTACCTTTGCGTCTACAACTTGAGACTCCAAAGTGTTTCTCAGTTAAGCAAAACTTCTAGAGAAGTTGTTTTTGTTCTAGGGAACCATTGGATACAAACACTTTTCAACATACAAAGAGTCTCTTTCTTGACAGCTAAGTAAAGTATGCAGTACTCTCCACAAATAGAACTTGTAAGCTTGACAAGATGTTGAGATAAAATGTATGGGTTGTTTCTCTTTTACTCAGACCAAAAGAAATTTTCTGGAGACAAAAGAAGTACATCTTTAAGGCCCCTGCTGACAATTCTAAGGATCATGTATTTTTATATCCATTCGTTTGAATAGGAAATTTTTCTTCTAACGAGAATAATTTGAGCTATTTTACATAGCTCATTTTGTTTTCGTAGAAGTTGATGGTAAAAGATTAAAATATAATGTTTTATGTAGTCTCCATAAAGACTGTATCAAACCTATCTTAAATTTTTTCTTAATTTTAGAAATTCAAATTTATTCAATACATAAAATGTTTTAAGTAAATATTTGTCCATAGTACATCATTCAATCATTATGACTCGAAAGCATTTTTCTAATCAAGTATACTATTGTTCATTGATTGGTAAATAGTAGTTGTTTTGTTACTCATGCACTTGTACAAACCCGCTAACAAAGTCAGCGATTTAAGACGAATCAGTGCAGTAGCTTTTGATGTTAAAGGTACCTGAATACCCAATAACAGAAATCCGTCTTTCTATCTCATATGAAGATGACACTCAAACGTTCGCTTACACTACAAACATTTACAGGGAGGGCTCATTCACAAATAGAACACAGAATAAAGAACAGTCATTCCCCACCCAAGACTCGAGCCCTGGAAGCCCAAATCACGGAGAAAGCGCGTTACTCCCAGGTCAGGATGCCGGCTGTGAATTGTTGTAACTCAATAAAGTAGAAAGAGAGGCAGAGGAAACTTGAGATATTGAACATTTAAGTGTTTCAAAATGTTAGCCATTCACAAACGAGAACAAATTGTATGCATGATATTAATCTTGTTTAAAAAACAATATATTTCAGTAACGAAGAACATGTAATGCTGATGAATATAATTATAGTTGAGTTTTATGCAACTGTGGTGCACATATATGTAAATATTACTAGAAGAAAGCAATTTAATAAAGATATTGTAATTGATAACTTTGAGCCTGTTCTGTAAATACTTCAAATTATGCATTAGTTTTGCCCTTTTTATATTAAATTTAAGTTAATAAATGTAGGATTAATTTCTTATACCTCCATTTAATAATGATAATCAAGAATAGTGATCGTCATACAGAAACGAAATATTCAGTTATATCTCAGAACTATGAAAAAAGCGGTTAAGTCAATGAATGTCCACAAAGTCAGTAGATAGAAGAGGAAATTTTGTGTTTTCATAGATAAGTTAAACGAAACGTTTTGCTTATTGATGCATTTACACTCTTCAGGGTGTGTAAAAATGGGCTTAAAAAAACTTTTTACTCTTTTACTCTTTGTTAAACTTTTTATCTTCTCTGAAACTGAAGTGTTTTATGCAATTATTTACCTTATTCAAATAAGTTTTGTATAATCTAATCTTATAAATCTATGTTAAATATTTAAGAAAATGTGGGTTTGTTGATCTTTTTAATAACTTGTTTTATCTATATAATATTATTAAAGCTTTTATGTGTACGATATAAGAAGAAAATATTTAGTTTTCTACTAAAAATTATGATAATAAAATATATGAACGATTGGGCAGTTAATAAATAAAATACCATTATAGTAACAAAGGAAATTATAACACAGCTAGATGTCGGTATTAATACGCCCAACGAAACCTGAAAGATTTCCCGATTTTAGAGCTACCTTCTACTAAGGGTGATCCAAAAAAGTCGACAAAGCAAAGGAAAATTGCTTTATTAAAAATAGACACAGGATACAAGAGACATATGTGGCGGTCACTTCTCTACATAATCACGAATCCTGTCGAGGCATTTATCACACCGTTGGATCAATTTGTTTAACCCGTCTTTACAATAATCAGGTGCCAGGTTGTTGAACCAGTTCTGGACACATTTTGGAGCATCATCGCCCGATATGAACCTTGTTTTGGATTAAATGTTTCTTCAATGCCGGGGAAAGGAAACAGTCCCTTGGAGCCAAATTGCGGCCACATGGGGGTGTTCAGACCTCCCACCTAAACGTTTCCAGCAATCTATCTGCCCGCTTTAAAAGGAAGACACCATTTCGTCACCATTCCGGTACACTTCAACAATTTGTCTGTCAATGTCTGATGGTGATATATTCTTGGCCCATAGAAATCATATTTCTCGCACTTGTCTAGAGAAACGGTCTCGCACATCTTGACATTACTGTCGTTGTTTCAAGTCTCGGTACTAATACTATATGCTCGAACGATCGGTCTCAGACTACTAATGGTGTCTCCAATTTGGGTAACAGTATTCACATCTACATTTTCTACTTTTCAAATACTGCTGCTTGTAAACTTCTCTTTTGATTCCCCCTTGTAGATGAGCCTGATACCCAATTTTCTATAATATTTTTATTTTTGTGAAATCTTGCTTTGTGAAAATGTAGAAACAGAGGGTATCCGTGATGTGGCATCTTAATACGCCAGTGACAGCCGTTAGACCTTAGCGTACGCTTTTGTCGAATGGATAAGTTACTGGACTTCAAACTCAAACATCGCAGGTTCGATCCTTGGCGGAATTCAACCCACACATTGGCACGATTGCAGCCAACACCACCGCCACATCCGTTACAGTTTTATTTCACTCCATACTGACTCTATAACATATAAAACTATTCCCTAGAATTTTGCGATAAAGTATTGTAAAGAGACCGTTCTAACATAGTGAAATCAATTGTCGCATCACCTGGCTGCGAACAGAGGAGGTTTGAACACTATCTTGAAAATAGAACAACAGAGGAGAAAAATCAATTTCAGAATGTAGATTACTTCCAATTTAGTACGATAAAACTTCTTGAGTGTTACAAAAATCGAACCAAAGGTGATTTCTTTGTCTGCAGTCTTTCCAGAAAAGTGTTAAAAATAAATTAGAATTATTAGCTATCACAGATTAATTTTATTTTTCACCTGAGTTAATAGCTAGGTTATAGGATGCAAGTTTATTATAGAAAAGGTGATCTTTCCTTCTGTTATAGCGAGTCGTTACATTATAGAAAAGTAACATTTTACATGTTTTTTTCTTTGCTGTTCTCAAAGTGCATTTTGAATTACAACGAAGACGTTCTACAATTTTGAAAATGTCCTTTTTCTCGGTTTATGTGCCATTTTCGGGACAGTTAAGTTAACTTCATTGTTTAAGTTGACAGTAAGTTCTCAATGTGTAAATCATGTTTGTTTTTCTATACCTAAAAATCAACTTTGTGGCTATAATTGCCATCACTCTCAAGTTAATGATGGATAGAAGGACTTAGTACATTTTATTCTAAATACATATATGCATTTAATTGATAATGGATACACAGATATCCATTATTAATTTTAATACAGATCCTCATTTTTCGTATATCAGAAAAGGAGTATGAAGAATTCTTCAAATAAGAAGTGGCTTATTAAAGATTTGAGTTAAATGATATAAAATTTGTGTTAGAATTTGCTCTTTGATTACAAAATATTTATCAAATTAAGAGTACAGATAGATTTATTTTTCTTAATATGCTGTTTTCAATTGAAGTTTAACAAAACTTCAATACAAAAATTTCTTAAAAGAGCAAATTTTTTTTGAAAATTCAATATAAATGAAATATACTGTGTAAGTGAATGAAAAATTATTCAGCCACATGAATTTTACCATTATTTAGCTATCTCATTCTAAGCCAAAAGTATTATTGCAATGATTCACAATGTTTTTTCCCATTATAGTCTGATAAACTTGTAGAAAAATCCTATAATCCAAATGACAGTACAAATGAAGCTGCCATAAAATTCCATTAAATCTAATGATTCTTCTTCAGGGTGCTTATTGTTAGAAAAAAAACTACTATAATTAATACACTACTACACTAACTATAATAACTAACTTTTATTTTTAACTTTTCATTATTTCAAAAATAAATTTCCTCAGCATTGTTACTGCTTATTGAAAAGTGAATTCCTTTTATATATATATATACATATACACACTGAAGTGACAAAAGCCATGGGATAGCAATATGCAAATATACAGATGGCAGTAGTATCGCAGCGAAAAAGTATAAATGAGCACTTCGTTTTCCAGATTTATGGCGGCACGACGAGAATTAACAGACTTTGAACGTGGAATGTTAGTTGGAGCTAGACGCATGGGTCATTCCATTGCGGGTATCGTTAGTGAATTCAACATTCCGAGATCCACAGTATCAAGAGTGTGCCGAGAGTATGAAATTTCAGGCATCACATCCCATCATGGACAGCGCAGTGGGCGACCACCTGCACTTAACGACCGAGAAGGCCGGCGTCTGTGTAGAATGGTAAATGTTAATAGACACTCAACACTTCGTCAAATAACTGCAGGAATCAATGGGGGACGTACGAGGGACGTGTCCGATAGGACAGTGCGGCGAAATTTGTCTTCCTTGGGCTATGACAGCAGAAGACCGACTGGAGTGCCTTTACTGACAGCACGACATCGCCTGCAGCGACTCTCCTGGGGTCGTGAGCATATCGACTGGTCCCTAGACCAGTGGAAAACCGTGGCGTGGTCAGATGAATCACGATTTCAGTTGTTACGAGCTGATGGTAGAGTTCGAGTGTGGCGCAGACCCCACGAAGCCATGAACCCAAACTGTCAGCAAGGCACTGTTAAAGCTGGTGGTGGCTGCATAATGGTGTGGGCTGTTTTTACATGGCATGGACTCGGTCCTCTGGTGCAACTGAACCGATCATTGGCTGGAAATGGTTATGTTCAGTTGCTTGCAGATCAATTGCAGCCATTCATGAACTTCACGTACCCACACAACGATGGGATTTTTATGGATGACAATGTGCCATGTCACCGGGCCAGAACTGTTCACGATTGGTTTGAAGAACATTCCGGACAATTCCAGCGCATGATCTGGCCACCTAGATCGCCTGACATGAATCCCATCGAGCATTTATGGGACATCATCGAAAGGTCCGTTCGTGCCCAAACTCCTGCACCATCCACACTTTCACAATTATGGACGTCTATACAGACAGCATGGCTCAATATTCCTGCAGAGGAATTCCAACGACTTGTGGACTCCATTACACGTCGAGTTGTTGCACTTCGCCGGGCAAAAGGAGGACCGACACGATATTAACAGTCATCCCATGACTTTTGTCACTTCAGTGTATATATATAAAAGAAATTCAAAGCCCAATGCTTTACCATATTTACCTTAAGAGAATTTTAAAAATTAAGAAAGAAGTGCATGTAATATACATTCCGGTGATAAATGTTTATTACCGAAAAAATAATAAATACAGCCGCATAAGTGTTCTTGCCAAATGTTATTGCAATGGAATATTAGACTATTAATCTCACAAACAAAGGTTCAAACATAGGCTTCGGAACTTTAAACTGATTGATATTTCGTTTTAAATAATTACTTATCATTTATTTATATATAGTTATAATTAGATAACTATAGTTATAATTAGATACTATATTTATTTGAATTATAGTTTTCTATGGTCGTATTTCCTTTCTCAGAATTTTGCATATATGTAGATGAAAATAACAATTTTCAGAGAAACATTAAAACACAAAATTATATTTAGTTTAATTTTTTAAAAATTGTAATCGTAATGTTTTATGTCACAATATTGTTCGTAATTATACTATAATTACTATAACCGACAACGGTTTCATTGCAATAATATATATATCACATCATTCAATTCTAATTTCATAACTTGAACATTTCATATCTGAATTGCTATAAATTTAAAAACAAATGAATAACACTGAACAGATTAGATTTAAAAATTACATAATTAATC